>JAHREE010111402.1:0-11623 GCA_033628505.1 Tringa tobata | reverse complement strand
CAGCACTCCTAGCCTGTCTTCTCAAGTCTGTTTTCAACTGGTGTCTTGAGTTGCTGGCACAGCTTCCTTCTGGACATGGCAAAGGGTTCTTGAGAAGATGATTACCATCTAAAACAATGCTGCCAAAGCCATCTTCTCACTTTTTTTCTCTGACTGAATTGCTCCCGTTTTGTGTTTGGTGCACACTTACAGTCTTGGAGCCCGATTCTTTCCATCTGACAGCAGCCTTCTGCCAGAGGCACCAAATCCAGCCTATTATTTTCTCCTCCACAGCCAGAGTCCGGGGGGAGTCACCTGTGGAGTTGGGTAAGACCAGCTAAGATGAGAATTACTGTATGCAGGTAGCTGCCTCTCTCCCTTTCTCAACTGCTGGCTACAGCAGTAATTTGGGGTGGCTGAACTTTGAGCTCAAAGACTTTGGTTAGGTGACTGCTACGATCTCCCAACTCTTTTTTATTTCTTTTTTCCCACTGGCTTTTTTTTTCCTTTACGCAGACTTGAGAGGCCTGTGGTATATGATTTTCAACAATCATAAAAGCTAGGGTATTTTTAAAATAGAAGCTAAAAGTATACCTTAACAGCTAGCTCACATCACAGTCCTTCCTAACAGAAGCTCTGTCATGTCTGAGAATGTAATTAGATTTTTGGCTTTTTCCTCCAAGGCCTGAGATTTGGATAATTGAGCCCCATTTTGTTTTTCTGCTGTGTGTAGCAGGCACGTGCCTAAGGAGTTAATGATTGCTGTGGCTGATTTACAGGTAGTGTATAATCAGCTGTTTCTGCCCCGAGCTAGTAGCTGACTTTGCTGTTGCAAGGCTGACTGAAATATAGTTCATTTGCAAAGGGGTTCTTAAACTGATGTTCAGACAAAACTTTTTGTTGTGGGTTCTGTACCTGTACAGAGCCTGATACTGCAGGACTCGCTGCTGTTGTTCACTATTTTGCTGTAGACTGTTCCCCTCCGGGAGGGGAAACACATGCCCAGAATGATTTGAGAGACCATGTCGCTGCTGAAGTTGAAAGTCCACCGTAGCCAATGCTGAAAAAGTAAACATTAAGGTAGGGAAAACCTGAGGAGGCAGCTGATGTGCTCAGAAAAGTCCAGTTTTCTTTCAAAAATTGTTGTGACTCCAGGATTACAAAGGAGAGAGAAATCTCCTGACCTGTCCCTTGAACTGGATTCAGCGTGGGATGGGTTTTGCCTACAGCCAGTTGTAAGCTTGAGAACCAGCAATATGCAATGCTCTGAGCCAGCTGTGGAGCCGACAGACACATCTCCTCCCAAAGTGCATAGGAAAATTAATATCAAAGCCGTTAGCCTTTCCTCTGATGGTGGAACTACAGTTCTACTGCTGTCTATGTATTCTTGAGTGGAATTGAAAAATAAGTAACATATTGAAAAAAAACTGTTTTAATGGTTAAACTGTTATCCTTGTTGACAGACCAGTCTCCCCTACAGCGTGGTGCATTGCAATTTCTTACCTGAAGAAATCGGCACCAGTTAGGAAATGGCCAAAGTCGAAAGGTTTGCTTTTCATGTCCCAAGTCTGGAGGAGCTTGCTGGGGGTAAGTCATGCAGCCTGTAACTTTCTGCAAACTTATAATGTACTTTTTAAACTTATCTTAAAGCTCTTACCCAAACTTTTCTACAGCTAGTACATGCAGAATCGGTGATCTCAGAGGTCCTTTCCAACAATGATGATTCTGTGATTCTGTGAATATTCCTGCTCTTAGCATACTGAGATGTAAAGAAAAGCACTATTTTTCTATATACTATTATTTCTTTAGAACGAACAATGACTCCTCTCCCAAACCCCAAGTGACATTTAAGCACACCAACAGGCTCTCAAACCTGTTAAAACTGCCTGCTACATTTGCAGATTTGTGCAGGGGTTGTGAAAGTTTGACAATTACAGACCAAACTTATTTACGCATATGGCATCATCTGCCCTCTACCCTCCAATATTTCTTTCTTTTTCAAGATTACTAAAAACACAGCTGATAAGATGCAGTGTAGCACAGCAGCTTGAGCTTAGTTAGCTCATTTTTGGTGATTGCCTTAGAACCAGGTGGCAGGAGACATTTATTTTTTTTCTTTCCAAAGCTTTCACAAAATGTGCTGGGAGTAACGGAATGGTTGAGGCTGGAAGGGACCTCTGGAGGTGATCTGCTCCAAGCCCCCTGCTCATGAGCTTCTTTCCTTGCCCTCATAGAAAGGCATTATTCCTTCTGGCAGTCTGTCTGCAGCAGATGTACTAAAGGGTTTTTTTTTCTTTCAGAGACATTCTCAAGTTCAGTCTGCCGCTCTCCCAAATCCGCCTCAGTTTGACATTTCCATGCTTTCAGAAGTGTGGTCCCAGCAGCACCCTGTGTGGTTCTCAGTGCTTTTCTTGCCCAGTAGCCATCAGGCGGGGGCGATGGGCCAGGGGTGCCATAGACCTGTGGGCTCAGCAGAGAACAGCATGTACTTACAGCAGAACAGCTTAAAACAGTAATAGAAAAGATGGATTGTGAAGCCGAATTTTCCTCTCTCCCCCCAGCCCTGTCCTAAGGACCTTCTGTGAGCTGTGAATTTTGTTGCTGTTCAGCTCTTGAGTATAATTTCAGAAGTGCCCTTTTACTGTCCTTTTCCACTTACCAAAAGGTACTGAGATGTATTTCGAAACCTGCCCTGTGGTCAACCTCTGGTGGTCACTTCCCTGGTGGTCAACAGCGAGGTAACTCTGCTCCCAAGTAGTAAGCTACGGCTGAAATCCTGATTGGAGGAAGCAAAGACACAGGGAAGTTCTGAGTAAATAAGGAACTGCCTGATGTGAGATCACAGACTGGATTTTCTGTTACTTGCTTTGAGGCATCTGCTAAAGCAGACCCCCAGGCATGAAAGAACTCGGACCTTTTACCACGGTATTTGAAGTAGTGGATGTGAAGGCAATCCCATGCTCAATTAAGGTTTGGAAGTTGTTTCCAAACAGTGCATTTGTCTAAGCCAGAATCCTCCATGTTGTTTGAGTGACGTTGCCTAAAAGCATTGATATGAAGCAAAACCAAAAGCTTAGATTTGGGGCTGTTCATTATCATCAGCACCATTCATTAACTGTCCTGTACTGACAGTGGCACTTGCCAGAAAATCTCCCCATGAACGTAAGCATAACAGACAATATCCTGTGATGGCAGAAGTTTCCAGAAAGCAGAGACAGTTTGAGATATGTAATTAATATATTTAAAGAATGGATTATCACTTCAGCTAAAACTTACTTCCTCCTTCGCCCTTGTGTGATATTTGACCACGGTCACAATCGCCTGCTCCTGGGAAGCAAAACCACTGCTGAACGTGGCTTGAGTTTACCCATGTTACTTCACGTTGTGCTGCTCCTAGTGCTACCAGACGCAGTCAGTTATTGCATTCCAATTAAAAGGTTTTAAAAATTCTAAAAATGAATTAGTGTGGTAGGTAACAATTACCTGAACAAGCTTTTGCTTTTCCCTGAAGCTCTGACTCAGGAAGCAAGTGCCTACAGACAGTAACATTTAAATCAATGGTGTTATTTAGGGTAAGCATAAGTTTTCTAATGTATCTTGCTGAAATGAAGCCTAAACAGATACATCTATTGTTGTTAGTGACTTGTCAAACTCTTGGTCATTTTTTCATTTTCAGTAACTTTGCCATTATTCTTTATTATAGTTTTGCAGAAAGGGCTTAAAGAAAACTTTGCTGATGCTGAAGTCTCTGTTGTAGACTGTCCTGATCTCACTCAGGAACCCTTCAACTTTCCTGCCAAAGGTAACCTAGCGTTCCTGTCTTCTACTAAGAATGGTCCAGTTCTTTCTACCTGATCCTGCTTGGTTTTGATCTTCTAAAGATGTTGGGAGAGAGCTTAAATTGTTTTTCTGGTAAAGAATATGCATGAGAGGAAAGCTACATTTTATTTCTGGATTTGCTTCCTAGTTGATGTATGAACAAGGACAAGTCGTTACCAAGTACTTGTCATATTTTTTTTTCCTAGCCTATGATTGCAGCACTCACTTATTTCATCAGCTTTATTTAGTGCAATAAAAAGGTTTTGAAATGAAGTTGTTGTCTTCCAGATGGAGAAATTTTTTAGATCCATGTCAATCACTATCTGAACCTAAGGAGTTGTGCTTCCATTCATTTTTAAAATCCTGCCATTTGTGAAGTGAAACTTCTCTTATTCTGAGTGGGATTCATGTTCTTTGATATAATCTGTGCTATTCATCTGAGTTCTCTTTGTCATCAATGTAGTGAAAGAATCACCTCCAGAAAGTGATTCATCCCTTCTTAAAATACACGTTCAAATAAGTGGGATGAATTGTCCTGAGACTTGGGCATCCAGCTTTGCTGAAATTTTGCAAGTGGAGTCCCAGTGAGGATATCCACTGTGTAGTGAGGGCATCTTACTGGAGAACTGGCACATGGCAGTTGTTGCCCACTGTAATATTTCTTTGTGCTTAGAGAAAGTTAATTTTTCACAGGTTGCCCAGCATTAAATTGTTTTGGGGTTTACTGTCCTTGGACTTCTTAATAGTGCAACAATTTATCTAAGCATGCTAGGGAAATAGGGTTCTCAAAGGGTTTTAGAAGTTTGAGGAACCAGTTCAGTGGTGGGTTAGACTGCATGCTCATTTAAGATGTTTAGGAAAGAACATTTTACTAATCTAACTGGCTGTATTTTTCCAGGAATCTGCGGAAAGCCTAGAATAGCAGATGTGGGAGGGGTTCCTTACCTCATACCTGTTGTACAGAAAGAAAAGGTGAGTTTTTCCCGTAGCTGTGGGGTTTAATACATTTATCTAAAGAAAAGCAAAACTAAAGACTAATAGATACTGTAAGATTCCACTGGTAAAAAAGACTTACTTTTTAGTGGTTTATGAGATTGATTCTGACATATGTTGAACATAGACTACGTCAGCTGATCTTACACATCGTAGCAAAAATAGCGTATCGTCGTTGATGGTTCATCTTCTCCCGTCCTCAAATACGGGTTTTAGAGACGTATGGTCTGTGACAGGAGCCATGGAAGGAACTGCTACACAAGGGGCTTGTCTGCCTGTTTGTATATGGCTTGCTGCAGGCTTCTGATTTCGAGTCACAGCTACACTGCTTTGTGAAAACTGGCTGTATTTGTATTTTCAGGCCAACGCTGGATTCACATTACTGTCCTTTTCCAAGAATATCACGCCTCCTTTCTGACACCTCACCCCATCTGTCTCCATATGATAGTTTGTTCAATTTTTTATTCTACACAAATATAATTTTCATGAGAACAATAATTTAGTTTTGGGTAAAATGGCAGGGGAACACACAGGCAGACTCTACCTTTCATTAAACAGATGGACACGTTCCCAATTTGTTACTACCAAATGTTTTGGTGTTCAGAAACCAACCTAATTATCCAAAATACTAATGAGGGCATTGTGAATTAAATGCATCCAGAGGTTACAGTGAACAGAATTACAATTCCAAATCCGAGCACCACATCAAAATCAAAGGATTTTTTCTTTTTTGCAGGTTTATGATCTAAATACAGTTGCAAAAGACATAGAGCTACCTGGAGCTTTCATTCTTGGAGCTGGAGCTGCTTCATCTAAGATTCTTGGAGTAAACGCAGAGGTCAATAAATAAGTGTGATGGTTTTCAATGAATTCATGGAAGTATCATAGTAGTAGAGCAGTATCATGATGGGTATTTCCCATTTACCACAAAACATTTAATAATCACCATTCATGCCAAAAGCACATAAAACACATTAGAAGGAATTCAGGTGAGGGCCAACCAATGAGGTGGACACAATTGAGATAATAAAGATTAATTTTTAACTTGTAATTCTCTAGGAAGCATGTGATTGCTTTGAAGCCTGCAAGAAACATGATTGTTTGAAACTGATTGACAAAGATCTGACCAGAGGTTTTAAAGCCAAGATTTAGAAAGGCTTGTCACAGTTACTGGTAAATCGCTTTGAAATACTCCCTGTCTTTTGCCCCCTTGGATGCCTGTGTTTTACCATTGTAAATTTTAAAGATGCCACATACAAAATGATCACTGGCAGGAGAGATGGGAGACAAAAACTACTGCCTGAGGCAGCTTTGCTTAGTTAGAGTCTTTTCAAGTATAAACCTTTGGTCTTACCATTCCTTTTGATGTGTTTATTAGCAGTTGAGATAGATCATCTCAGCATTAAATTTGGGCCACTATAATAGTAGTTGTTACTGTACACTGAGAAAGTATCACATGGAATTCCATTACTTGCATGCAGGCCCCATATCTCAATGGTTAGACTTTTTTCTTCTTTATTTTTTTAATACTAGCATTCATCTTCATGTAACATTGAATTTAACTCTACAGAGAAAGTAAAACTGTTTCCTGTGGTTTTCAATTACATTACAATATTAGTGGATTTTTCTTACCAGTACAGACCTCATTCAGAGAGAGAGAGCTGTGCGATGAAGGGGATTATTTGTTGGGATCACAGTCCAAAGCTTAAATTGCATTTATGTGAGTTCTGTTCGTTTGACTGACTCTTACATGTTCTTAGCAACTTATGCAGCTTATTCTTACGTGTTCGTTTTCTCAGCTTATCCCTATTGTTCAAACAAAGAGTGAAAAAAAGCCTGCTGTAAACGGGAGCTACGTCGCTCAGATAAATCCTACAGATAAAGGGTGCCTGCTTGAGAAGTACAGCAGCAAATACACTGACTGCGAGTTTGGGCTGTTGGCCAACCTTTATGCCAGCGAGGGCCAACCTGGTAAGGTACGTGCTCGGATCAAAGGTGACTTTGCTTGTAGAGCTTTGTGGCTGAAGGGAGACTCATGTTTCGATGTTCTCCTAGCAGTTTTCTGTGGTAATAGTAAAGTAGTAATTCCATGAAAGAATATCCAAGCATAAGGAACTGATGCTGGTAAGCGAGGGGAAGAATTGGTGGGGACAGACAGGCATCTGAATTTTTGAGGGATAAGTATTAGTTTAGTAAAAATTTTCCATTGCAAATTTTCCATCATAAATCATCCATCCAAATCCAGTCCAAACGAGCAGTGATTTAATGTAACAGTTTTACAATGACTGACTTGTGTAAATCAGGTCTGGGCACTTGTCTAGTGTTTTGTAGAAGTGCTTCCTCCAACACAACTAGCACAAAGAGGTGCTGGCAGAGCAGTCAAAAAGCTGTCTCCTGCATGGAAACTGAGCAGTATTCTCTATTTCCCCGAGTTTCTTTAGAACGGAGTGGAAGCCAGCTGGTGGAGAGAAAGGGGTTGCTTATACCGTTGTCTCGTGTGTGAGTGAAATGACTTGCTGCCCAGCAACTTCCACAGGCATAACTAGTGCTGAACAGAAAGTCGTGCAAGAGAGTGGTCAGGTACTGGATGGAGGCAAGTGGAGCAACACTTACAGGGAAACTTACATTTTCAGAAAGTAATCTTGGGTTATAAGCTCAGGAGAATTTCAGAGCAGCTTTCACAGCTTAGTGGACCGTTGCAGCGGGAGACAGCAGTGACAAATTAACTTTATTCTCCAGGTCATTGAAGTGAAAGCCAATGGAAGAACTGGGGAACTTAACTTTGTGTCTTGTCTGAGACAAATTTTAGAGAAACACTATGGAGAAAAGCCAGTTGGGATGGGTGGTACATTTGTCATTCAGAAGGGGAAAGCAAAGATTCACATTATGGTAAGTTTTTCTCAATTTATGTAACTTCCTTCAGCCTTCTGAAAACACAAGTATAAATCAGGGTGTAACATCTAAGTGCCTTGACTTTGTTTTGTATTTTTAAATGTATGCATAAATTGTTAGGGTAAACAGTGTAGTAAAGTAAGGAGCTTTCATTACAAAACTGACATTGCAAAACTAATGGTGCTGTATTACTTGGCCTTAATACCCTCATCTTTTCTTTTGAAATCTGTGGGCAGCCAAAGAACTGTAGACCTATTGTAAAATGAATTGAAATTAAATATGTGAGTTGAGATGATATTTAGAAGAAGCAATAGGCTTTTTAAAAATAACTGAGCTTCTAAAATACACCAGGAAGAGAATCCTCACTTCAGTAGTTCTCCCACTACCTGTGCAATGAAAGAAGAAATATTCTGGTCACTTCTTTTTCCAGCAGTAAGACAGTAACAGGCACTGGTGAGCTGCTTTTAGGGAAGAAGGAAACAGAACAGAATAGTGGGAGGGGAAAAGCAAAGGAAAGTCGCTAGAGGAAAAGTTTCTTGATCAAGTGTCTTCCTTTCACTTATAAAGCTTTTATTTTTGCTGTAGCCTCCAGAATTTTCTGCCTGTCCTCTGAACACCGATGAGGATGTGAACAACTGGCTGAAATTCTTTGAAATGAAGGCTCCACTGATTTGTCAGACAGTAATAGTTTCCAGAGATCCTGTAAGTCTTTTTCTCATTTCTAAGTGTAAACTGAGACTTATCATGAATTTTGTCTTGGATGTGATTTTCCTTTTAAGAACAGGAGTGTGTCTATATTGTGTTTAACCCTTCCAGAGGTGGTGTAATGAAATAGGAGCTTGTCAGTTTTGTCACTGGCTTTAGTTGTGGCTACATCCATCTGTTGTGAAACCTAGCGGCTGTTCAGAGTGGATTGAACTTAATGGTTCAGTTCCAGTTGCAAGTGTTTGGGACGCAAACACAATGGGAATATTGCATTCACTGGTGGCCACACCAGGAGAAATGTGAAGAGCGTGGAAGCTTGTTCAGCTGTATGTTCATGTAGTTCCCTCTCATAAGAATGGCCTCTGCTAATGCTGTGTCAAAATATGTGAAGCGTGTGTCTTGTTGCTGATGCAAACTGAAGCCTGCAAAGCCTCATGCTAGGAAGTTGTCTAGCATCTTTCACAAGCACTGAATTCAAAAGCAAACAATTCAGGATAAAAACCAATCTGGTTTCAAAAGCCATTAAGATGTTCATCATTAGGAAGAGTATTTGTTTATAAGTAACCAGGAAACCATAGATGAAAATGACTGTTTTATAAATAACGATGCAGTCATAATACAAAAAATATTCTTTCAGACTAAAATGAGACATGCTGTAGGCTTGGATATGTTCAATGGGGTGACTTTATTCTGTAGGCATGTGGCAGCCTTTGGCCTAAGGCTAAATTGGGTGCATCTTCTCAGAACTAACTGATGAGTACTTGGAAAACAGCCGTGGACAGCTGCTCCATTCAGAACCAGTGCAACTTGTGTAGTGGATACAGCTGGGTTTTCCCCATCTGTATCCACCGGCAGCTCAACAGCACTCGGCTAAGCCTTTGCTTTTGGAAACGTTTGAGTGTCGCTACAGAGGCAGCAGTAGGAGATGGCATTCAAATGCTGTAGAATTACTCATCGGTATCCTCCTGCACCCCAGAAAACCAATCATATCCTGGGCTGCATCAAAAGAAGCATGGCCAGCAGGTTGAGGGAGGTGATCCACCTTCTCATGAACGCCCCACTGGAGTGGTACTTGCAGCCCTGGGGCCCCAAGAAAGACATGGACCTGTTGGAGTGGGTCCAGAGGAGGACCATCAAAATGATCAGAGGGCTGGAGCACCTCTGCTATGAGGACAGGCTGAGAGAGTTGGGGTTGTTCAGCCTGGAGAAGAGAAGGCTCCAGGAAGACCCTATTGTGGCCTTTCAGTACTTAAAGGAGGCTTGTAACAAAGATGGGGACAGACTTTTCACCAACAGGTGTGACAGGACAAGGGCAATGGTTTTAAACTGAAAGAGGATAGATTTAGATTGGATATAAGGAAGACATTTTTAATAATGAGGGTGGTGAGGCACTGGAACAGGTTGCCCAGGGAAGTCATGGATGCCCCATCACTGGAGGTGTTCAAGGCCAGGTTGGATGGGGCTTTGACCAATGGAAGATGTTCCCACCCATGGTAGGGGGTTGGACTAGATCATCTTGAAAGGTCCCTTCCAATCCAAACCATTCCATCATTCTGTACCATATAAAGCTGGTGGGGTGATGTCACTAGTTGTTATTTTATTTGCTATTCTTCCCATTTTCATTTTGTCCCTTTATTGTATGGGTCTGAGGCATTCAGTGCCAAGAGGTTCTGATGTCCAGCAGGGGTTCCTTGGTGACTGATTTATCTAATCCCAGGGGAAAAAAAGGAGAAGAAAAAACAACCCAGGAGGTCTCTGTGAGATTGACAACAGAAGCTGGGGGTTGTCAAGAGTTTCTAAATTCTTTTCTCTCTGTAATCCTACAGTAAAGCCTCGTACAGCTCCTCTTCTCGTCTTGTGAGTTTCACAAGCACCTCGCAAATTTTCAGTGCTTAATGGTTGCAGCAGACTCTAAGATGTGTAGAAATACTCCTCTAGGAGGGATTGTCCCAGGACTTTTAAATACTGCTCACATGAACGTGTGTTCACGGGCCTTTCTCTGGTGACAGGGCTTCGATCTGCGTGTGGAGCACACCCACTGTTTCAGCCACCACGGGGAAGGAGGACACTACCACCAGGACACCAGCCCCGACAGCGTGCAGTATCTGGGGTACCTCCTGCCCGCTGAGCTCCTCTTCCGCATCGACCGGCCGCAGGAGACGCACCTCGTTGGGAGAGACTGAAACCGGGAGGAGGCTCCGGTGCAGGCACAGCAATTCACTCTTTCTAAAATACAAATGCTGATTTTTATAAGCGCTTTTAATTATGCACATTTATCAGAGTCAAGAATAAAACATGAGAGCAGTAAACTGCCAACTTCTTAATTGTGTTAAAGGGAGAAATTCAGAGCATATGTGTAATTGAAATTGTTATGGCTGGATTCAAACGGTATCACAGGGTCACAGAATGGTAGAGGTTGGAAGGGACCTTCATCCAGTCCAACCCCCATGCCAAAGCAGGGTCACCCAGAGCAGGCTGGGCAGGAACACATCCAGGCAGGTTTTGAGTATCTCCAGAGAAGGAGACTCCACCACCTCTCTGGGCAGCCTATTCCAGGGCTCTGTCACGTTTTTCCACATGTTGAGATGGAATTTCCTGTGTTCCAGTTTGTGCTCGTTGCCCCTTGTCCTGTCACTGGCCACCACCAAGAAGAGCCTGACCCAATTCTCTTGGCACCCACCCTTTAGATATTGATAAGTACTGATGGGGTTCCCCCTCAGTCTTCTCCAGGCTAAACAGATCCAGGTCTCTCAGCCTTTCCTCATCAGAGAGGTGCTCCAGTCCCTTGATCATTTTTGTAGTCTCCACTGGACTCTCTCCAGTACTTCCCTGTCCTTCTTGAACTGGGGAACCCAGAATTGGATTTCAATTTCATTGCAATATTTATTATTGTGGGGGTTTTTTTGCCATTTGGTTGAGCTCCCTACGTGGTCACAGCTAGTGATGGGGAACCAGAAGTGAACTTACATTCAGAATGGGGAATTAAATCAGCTTTTGGTCAAAAATAACGCTGTAAAAGAAAAATTGCCACATCCATGTGAGAAATGCCAACTCGCACGTAGAATGAAAGAAGGAACAAAGCCACAGAATCACAGAATTGTTGGACTTGGAAGGGACCTTCTAGAGATCATCTAGTCCAACTCCCCTGCCAAAGCAAGGTTGCCTAAAGCACATTACTCAGGACTGCATCCAGGCGGGTCTTGAAAATCTCCAGAGAAGGGGACTCCACCACCTC
>JAHREE010111396.1:0-11720 GCA_033628505.1 Tringa tobata | reverse complement strand
GGAGCAGATGAGTCAAGGGAGCTGCCTGCCAAAGGCAGGTGGGTTCAACAACGTGGCCAGCGAGCAAAAATCTATGGAAAAGGCTTTTCTCTCCTGGATAAAAACCCTGCAGTGCTATATTCTTATCAGGTACCCATTCTATTCAGATGGGCTGAAAAACACCAGTTACTTAGTGGGCTGTAAAACTCTGGGATCAGCTGGGGCTTTCTATGCAGTCTCCAGTGATACCTGGAGAAACAGTGACCTTCTACACGTGCTTTGTGAGATACATGGACAGCTGCAACTCTAAGCATTTAAATATTGTAACTGCAGGACCCTTAATACTTGCTGGAAAAGCCCTTAGCTCTCACTGACTCTACCTGACCAAACCCATCAGCGGAACTTTTTGCAGAAAGCAGAAGCTTTGGTTGCTTGGGCTTCAGACCCCACAGCATCTGAGCGACCTGCTGCCCATGGGGCTGTGAGGACCTCTCTGAAGAGCTGCAGCCGCTAAACAGCGAAACTGGCAAGATCTGGTGTAAATTGCCCTTAGAATAAAAAGGACAAGAAACGTGACTCCAGAAACGCCTCTGTTAGCTACAAGGCTGGGTGACTCTTGGAGGGGAATACGTGGAGTCGCTGGAAGGAGAGAGGCTTGAAAAGGTACTTCCCTCTCCTCGTGGGGAGGGGATCAGCAACAAACCCCAGGGACCTGAAACTGCCCATTTTTTTATGTCACTCTAAATAAAACATAACACGATGAAATGCAGAGTATCTTCTAGAGGATTTAGATGAAAAATAAAAGTTTCAGCCTTCTGGAGATATAATGACAGACCTGCATACCCCAGTGCAGCAATAGAAGTCCTCTCCAAATGAGGGCAAAATGCTTACAGTTTGCTATCACTTTGCAGCAATTTTTGACAAAATAAAATATCAGAAAACAGCTGTAAATCAAAGGATAAAAGTGATCAAAGGAACAGGAATGGTCTGTATCCTCACATGTGCTGCCCAGAAGTTCCATAGTAAGACAAGAAACATCATTTGGGCTATCCAAAGAATCTGTGCATTTGCCCACTTGCAGCAAACAGAAGAAAGAAGAAAAGTACGGGATATGCCAGCTACTCATCATGACATTTTATTTTAACTTGAACAGCTTTAATTCAGCTCGCTGTAAATAAAAATAAAATTTCAGAAGAGGGGAAACTGAGGTTTACATTTTGTTACAGGTTTACGCGCCATTTGGTTATGTTACAGGCAACCACGTCAAGAGCAGAGGTGGGGTACTTGACATTGTTTTATTTATTCATTCAGAAAGAAGGTGCTTTGAGAGTTTTGGTTGCACAGCTGCTGGATGACCGATTTCCAACTGTTTGGGACTAAGCACTCAGCTAATGCTCTTCTGTACAACCATGGCTCTACTCACTGGCTCCTGAGCAACCGATGGTCAGCAGATAATGGTGCAGGGCAACAGGAGATGAGAGGATGCGTTGAAGGTCAGGCTGAAGCCTTGTAGCCCTGCTGGTGGGGCAGTGGCCAACCCCTCTGACATGGAACCCCATCTTAATTAGGGGAAATCTATCCAGATTAGGCTGCCAGTTAAAGAAACAGCTTATCCCCTGTGTGCACCCCTGTAGACAGCCTTCCAAATTATTTCTTCTATCTGTCCTAAATGCAGGAACAATGACTATTTTTCCAAAGAAGCTGTAAAATCACACACTTCATAAAGACCCATATCACTCTTGAATGGGGATGGTAAAATCTTCGCCAAGGTATATACAAATAGCCTAGCACCTTTTCTGACATCCATTATCCACATTGACCAGTCAGGGTAACCCCTCCAGAGGCAGGCCAACAATAACATAAGGAGGTTATTAAATATTATTCATTACCTTCAGTGGAACAAAATAGAAGCCTACTTCTCAGTCTTGGTTCCAAGAAAACATTTGATAGGATCCCGAGGGATTTTTTTGTTCTTTACTTTAGAAGTTTTTAATTTTGGCTCTGAGTTTAGATCACGGATAAAAATGTTTTTCCAGCAAACTATGCCTTGGTGATAACAACTTGAAATCCCTCCCACCTTACCTCTTGATTTAAGAGTAATGAGGCAAGAATGCCTCCTCTCCTCCCGCTATGTGTGCCATCCTAGTCATGTTCACCAGGCTGTAAGTGAATAACTGCAAGGCAGCAATACCAGAACTCCTTCTTTCAGATTGTCTTGGAAAACTAACTCAGCTCCTCCCAAAGCATTTCTCACTTATCCATGTCACAGCTAGGACTCAAAACCAATCTACCATAAATCAGTGGCCATTTCTATTGGCCTACTTTATTAAAAGTATATATAACCAGTGAAATCTTAGGTGAAATGGGTTTGAAATATTTTAGTGTAAAGAGTCTAGTGGAACTATGTCCTATTTTTCAAGAAAATATACCAACTCTGTTAAAAAAATATCACTGAATGCAGACATCTGGCAAACCTTTCTAACAACATTTGGCCTTATATCCTTCTCAAACCCAAGCACTTTTCTTTAACCCTTCTCCTTCACTCATTCGAAACCACAGATAAAACCATGAAACAAAGCAGAGAATTTCTGTGGAAAGCCAACCATCAAGATAAAGTATACTCAAAGGAACAACCTTTTCTACTTTCTCATTGAGTTTAAAGAAAAAGAAAGAAGAAATGAGCCAAGGCCATTTCAGATGGTAAAACCCTGCCCTCCAAGTAATTTTTTGCACTTTCCATTACTGGTATTTCCCTCTTCTGAAATAAAATACCCCTCCTCACTTGTGAAAACCCAAGCAAAATGACTGGGAGACTGATTAAGAGCTTGATACTGCAAATGTAAAACAACAGTAGCAGCTCACACGAATGAAACTTCTCAGAGCTAGGATACGTGCTGGCACAGCCCTCACTCACTGCACCTTACACCTGGAAGCCACAGCTTCAGCTGCATGCTAAAATGATCCTTGGCTTACACATTCCTTTTAAACAACAACAAAGCAAAAAAAGTTAAGGCATAAGTTCTACTGGAGCCCATCAGCCTCAGTCAAGAGCAAACAGAGGCTTTTCTCAGCTGCTATTGTTCACCTCAGTAATATTTTTAAGAACAATAGGGGAATGAATATCCTCAAGACATGTCGCTTGATGTCTTGAGGATCTTTGCAGCATTATTTTTGAAGTCCAAATACCTTGCAAGTGGTGCAATGGAGGCCAGGAGCTGTCAGACTCGCCATGCCCCTGCAAACCAGCAGTTACAGGAAAGGACTGAAGACAGAAAGCTGTCTTGGAGACTGTGCACTAACTGTAAGACTAGCTCCATCCCAGCTGACCATACATTTCCATTACTGGAAACAAGGTCTAAATTGCCACTTGCAGAAACTAGAGCCATCTCACACCGTTTCTTAATCAATTTGTATCAGTTATGCAAACCCCAAATATCGGCGAGGTGAACGATCCAAAGGATGGCTTCAGGCCCGAGTAGTCCTGATTGAGACAACTTTTCATTACCTATTAACTTGATTTTGATGATCCTGGAAAGTATTTATACATGAAATTATTGATACAAGTGATTCTTTCCAAGGTTCACTAGTTAACATACTCCAACCGTGACACAATAAATATGTATATGGGGAGATTTCAGAGGATGAAGAGACAGCAGCACTATCTTCTTAGCTTGATCATAAATACGGCAGGATGTGACACTTCCAATACTACAACATGGTTTAGGTTCCTAAGCCTATTAAACAAAAAGTGTTTGAAACTGGTGCAGAATTTGGATAATTTATTTTAACTGACTAAACATTGGGCATCATGTTTTCATTTGTCAGTTTAGACTGTGTCCTTATCCAGTGACATTCTGAAAGAGCACAAACTGCCCAATGTGGTTCAGTTCAGCGTTGTTAAGTGGGGTCCTGACCTGGGGAGCCTGGAATGACTAGCCCAGTGAGCTGGGGGGAACCCTGTCCTCTGTGGTCTGCAAGGCCATCCCTGGAGTCAACACCGTGCCCAGCTGACTTTACTCTGCCTGGTCAGGAGTCCAGAAGGAGGGAAGTGATGGCAGCAGGCAGCTCCCCATCATCTGACAGCCCCCATCCTTACAGCTACCAGGACATCCACTACTCCAAAGACAACTTATCCATGCACTTGCTCCTTTCTCTGCACTGTATCCACTACATAACCCATTTACTTTTACCTTCTGGATCCCAACCTATGACTTTGGTGGTGTGATGACTTGGAAAGATACACCAGGATTTGGCTGAGCCTAATTAGGAATGGGATTAACTGTTAAGTAGAAACCTTAATTGGTAAGATTTCAGATATAAAAGCAAGCAAACTTCTCTACTGAAAACAATAGTTAACTGCTCAGTTGTGTTTTTTTTTTTTTTAAATTACAGAAAGCAAATAACTCTAAAAGTGGATATCAAATTCTAAGAGACAAATTACTTTGATTTATAACAGGTAAATCCAGCAAACCTGAAGTGCTCTCTATAATTCCATGGATGGAACCACTTTGTGGAAAGAAAACTGTATAAAACTATGTTTCTACTGCCCTGAGGTTATCTGCAGAAGCAACCTTCGAGCACTACAGATAGCTCAACCCTGTGGAAGTGTATCAGCAGAAGCAGCAATCCAGATGACCTACATCTTAGCAGGACATTAATAGGAAGCAGATACTAAATCTGTATAAGCATCGGGGGACGGATGTATTATTGGTTTGAACACGGTTTCAAAGACCAAAGTTTCACCTCACCAATCAGATGAGGGGAACGGGCAATTTCCCTTTGGAAACCTTCTGTGAAGTGATCTGTTTAGTGACTCGGTGTAGACAGCAGGCAGACCCATTCAAAAGAGTGCTAGAGAGGAGAATGGAAAAAGGCAAAGTTGAGAAGGGGGAGAACAACAGTGAGTGTTTTTATGAAAGAACAGAATGTAAAAAAAGTTGGGGAAGGGGGGATGGTTGGGGGATAGCCCGCGCACTACAGTAACTTGGTTAGATGTCTCATTCCAATGCGTGCGTTAGCTGGAGATAATTAGGAGCTGAAGTCTCCTCTGGCCAATCAGCCTGCAATTTATGGTATATTTAGCCATTCCTCAGTGATGAGGAGTCCTGGGCAGGCATTCTCAGAGAGTTACTGCCTTCTCTGCAGCCCTTACATCACCATCCAAACTTTGCAGTCATCATCTAGACATTTATACCTCACAGCTAACTACTGTTTCTGTAGAGCAAACACTACACTATTTCTTACCAAGAAGACAGCTTGTGATGATATGCAGCTTTTAAAAGTCTTGTGAGATCCTGCGTATATGATAATGCACTGCTGGCAGCTTGTCAAAGAGAGAACTGCAAAAGCAATCACGTTGTTTTGAGGAGGAGACAGCGATTAAAGTTTGGTTTCTGTGGCTTGATGAAGAACTGACAGACAGAGAAGAGAAAAATGATGAGGCTGAGTACATAGCTGATATTAAATTACCAACACTTTGTTTACTTATTCTCCAAACAACCACTTGAGATGTCTTACTTACTGAAACAGTTAAAAATAAAACCTCTAAGAACATTTAAAGCTGGCCACAGGCATTTCAGAGAAGCTGGTGTTTCCCAGCTCCCTGTAAGCCATTAGGGCTTCCCTCCTACACCTTGACATACTTCAGTTAAAAACAGATGAAGGCACTAAGCTTTTAAACAAGGTTCTATTTACATGAAGCTTTTTTTGGTCTACAACTTTTCCACTGGCAGTAGTGATGACGGGAGTGAGTAGGGTAGGCAGGGCCCCAGGTAATTTAAGCATCTGTCCCTGTTGAGAGCACATCTGCACGGGACACTGCTTGGAAGGCTGGTGGCTCAGGAAGCACCATTGACTTCCCCATCCTGGGGATGGGTGGAGGGGGTGTAACAGCCAGCCGGGAGACGTGGAAACAAGCCTCAGGGCTTTAGGCATCAGTCCTGGAGAACAGGTGAATCCTCTGGTCATATTGGCTCTGCCTGCAAAACAGGCACACTTTGATTCAAGGTTAGCATTCCTCGAATGTAATATTCCTCCAATGCTGGTGTATTTGTTCTCTTGTACAGCTGCCACGAGATACTGTGCCACATGCACCCTTCTGCATAGACAGCCAGCCAGGTATGAAGTCAGGCAATTGTACAAATTTTGTCCTTAATACCTCTGAATCAGACCCAGCAATTAAAAACACAAGCATCCTCTCTCTGATCAATATTTTTCATTAAATAATATTTTTGTGATACTGACTGGATAATATCTCTAAGTACACAGACGACCATCACCAAAGTTCTTTTTAAACACAGGCGATTTTGGATCAGTTTATCTGCTTCACTGTATTAAATAACACTGCTGACCTTGCTGTTCTGCTAGCTTAGCCACAGAAGTGACCTGATTTGAGGGATGCTGCAAATATTTCCTGAGTTACCCCTGCCCTAGTTCATGCCCAAAACCTTTTTCTAAACCTCTAAGGAAGGTGAGTTCCTGCTGTGACAAAGAGGGTGAAAAGGAATGGACACTCTAGTTTCTAGATAGCTGTATCACCTCTTCATCCCTTATGACTAGAGAACACTTCTCCAGCAGATGTGGCAGCTGTGCCTTCTCCCATATGCTCAGGCTAAGCAGAAGGTGAATGAAAAATGCCTGAGAAACCACTGGATGCAGATGCTTTGCTTGGCCTGACCAACTGCTTCTCGTGTACTCGCTCTGAAACTCCCCAAACCTCCCAACACAACTGATCTGGCTGAAGAGATAGAAAAGGAGGAATGTGGGGAATAGACACAGAAGAAGAAGGATGGAGGTCATGAAAAGAAACAAAGTGTGCGAGAGGGAAAAAGACAGAGGGAAATAGGAAGACAAAGTATTAATACAGTACAATATTCAACAAGAAGGAAAAGTATGTGGAGGGAGAACAGACATTGGAAAAGACCCAAGAAAGGAGAAGAGAAGGATGTGAGGACTTGGCAAAGAGGATAAGCAACATCAACAAAAGCAGCAGATTTCTTATTTTATCTTCTAGAAAACTACTGCCAAAATAAGATAATACATGCATTAATAATGGTAACTATAGTTAAGTACGTGGACAACGTGAAGGTGAAGAGGAGATTACCAAAGAACGTAGCTTTGGTGGGATGCCAGGCACTGGGGAAACTCACAGGAGGACGATCCAGCAGTTTTCCTGAAGGGGAACGGAAACTCCCCAGGGCAGCCTGGGTGGAAAGTTTGGAAAGATTTTTTCCTCACCTGCGGAGGAGGAAGGGCTGAGCAGGTCATCAAAACACCCTGCTGCCTTTTCCCGCCTCACGGCAGGTTCGAGCAGGGCTGTCACCGTGAGAGGGGACAGACCATTCTCATGGCATATTCTGAGTCAGAGAAACCCAACTTCTTCTGTAATTTGCATGCCAGTATTGGTGGTAATTCAACCATCCTTTTGCATGGATTTCAGCTGAGTCAACATTCATTGTTAATATGATGTATTGGATGCAGTGCTGCAGCAGAAGGATATTCGTGCTGTTCCCAGCTGGTATAGTGGGAAGCCTTGAGTGTGTGAAATCCCCTGTGTGTTCCTCAGTTTCCACATCCCTAAATCAGGTTGTGGTACTCACTGATTCGCTAAGTTACTTTGAGATCCGCAAGAGAAAAGGGCTAAATAAGAGCTGGGAGTCACTATAATTACCTTACCCCCCTGTGTACACAGAATTTTATTCTTTATTTTCAAGCCTTTCACATATTCTACATTGCTTTTCTGGTTTTTTTTTTTTTTTTTTAGTACCTAGATCCTATCAATAGTTTTATCTTCTCACTTGCTTTTCTACTTCATAAAAATGCTGTTATTTCCTAGCCTGCTTTTAAAGTAAAGGAGTGAAGAATATGGAGTCCTACAGCAGTGTGATGGCAACATCATCCAAGTCCCCAGAAAAATAAAAAGCCAAGCCCCTTTCCTCTTAATCTAGGCATAATCTGCTAATTCCCTTTACCCCACTTTAGAAATATGTACTGCATTGCACTGTTCATTAGGGAGGATGGAGAGATCAGAGGTCATCCACAACACACACTGCATATCCCATATCCAGCTATCTTTACAAACAGTGGAAAACATCATGAGCTGTGTGTAACTTGCTTAAGTTTTAAATTTAATTGTATATTTTGCTACTAATTATATTGCCTTGGCATTTTGAAGGTATTAGCTTGCAAGGAAGCCTGTTTTTAAAAACTACTTTAGAAAAGCCCTACCCACTATGCATAAGTACCTATCAAAAAGTCCTTTCCCTGCATCCTGAGAGTTGTACATACTACCCCATATCTAAAGTATTCCACCTACTTGCCCCTTATATTTTTAAGCATCTGTCCCCTCAATTTGTCATTTACAAGGAATACACAACCTTCTGGTTATATTCACCTATAAAATAGGAATGTGGTTCATCCCATCAGCTGCTACATTTAGTAGGATATTCCCTAGAGGTGGCTAGCCATCCTTAGGAGTTCAATCAGGCATCTTTTACGTTGTAGAAGAAGAAAGGATAAATGTCTATCAACCAAATGAAGATCAGGCCTAAAAGGGGGAGAGGGGACTAAGCAAGTCAAACAATAAAATTTGATAATATGTTTGTAATTAAAAAGTTACGAGTTACTTCCAGATATCAAAGAAGGAAAAAAAAAAAGTAATTATTTATATTTGGCATGATTTTCAAAGTTGTCATTGTACTCACAGGTTCTCATTGAAGTCACTGTAAACTGTGGGTATGCAGCACCTTTGAAAACTTTGCCAAAATTGCCTTTAGACTGTAAGCTCCTCAGGGCAGAGCCCTGTTACTCATTTGGCAAATTGTACTGCAATGCTCCTTTGCCTAAACACGGCTGTTTGCGTAATAATAATAATAGATAACAGATTTATGCTGGAACTCAGAAATATCTGATGTGGTTCTATAACCTTCTTATTAATACAGTATTTCAAAGCATTAAATAAAAGCTCATTTTATAGGCAAATCACCAAGGAAGTATGACCAAAGGAAGCTGGCTGAAAACAATTTAGAAACCAAGAGGTGTGTTGCTTGGTCAAACCTGGAACTTCCCTTCCACTTTGTGTTTCAGATTCTCATTATTTGACTCATAAGCTGTCAGCTGGCAGCCTCGGTGGGCAGGTAGGCCACGAAATATGCATCTGCCTGGGGTTATTTTAGAGGGTAGAATCCGATACGTGTAAGCACATACGGCAGCACACACACCCTCGGCCCTGGGGGTGTTGCTACACTCCCCAAGTTCATGTGCAATCCCTCTGCCTGTGCCAGAGACGACAACGACAAACGCAAGTTGACTCACTTCGCCTGGGAAGCGCCGGGTCTCAAATTCAAAGGGTATCAGCACAACCAACTATTTTCCTTTGCCCTTACTTCAGGGATCTTGCTGGGTTCAGCAACTCAGCCCACCCCAGCCATAAAGTCAGGACAGCATTTTGCAGTTTAATTTACAAAGTAAACAAATTACACACCTTCTCAGATGAAAAGCCAGCAGTGACAGGAACAGCACGCTCACCACCAGGGAAGCAGCAAACAGTCCACACCTTCTCAAAGCTGCCCTGCTTATTTCTCTAAGCCCTGTTTCCCTCCAGCTGTTCCTCATCTGCAGAGTGGGGATAATGATACCCACCACCTGAAGGGCTTGGGGGTAAGTGAGGAAGAGCTCAGCCCAGGGAAGGGGCATGATATTCTCAGAGGAACCTCTGCTGCACCGTGGAATTAGCACCACCACAGCTCCAGGTGCTGGCTATGTCAGCAGACAGCAATGCAAAACCCCTTTCATGGGGCTATTTATCCAGAAGATAATTAGGAGGAAAAGGAAAGAAAACTGACCAGTCCTAATAAATACCAGCCCTTTCAGGAATGAATTTGAGAGCCAGTTTTCTAGGTATCAGATGATAGGAATCATAAAGTTAAAGCCTGCACTTACTTTAATGAACCTGGTCAAAAGGGCTGTCTGGAGTGTTTATTTATTCATTAATTTTTACTTGAGTAGACAAAGTAAATCTGCCCTTGGTTTTCATAAAATCTTTCTTGCTACATTCTATTTAGTTTAAATTGGCATCTATTTGATTCAACCTGGAAAACCCAGCCAAATCCAATTAGTGTCAACGAAACTCCCAGAGTTCACTTTTACTTTTGTCCCCCCCCCAAGTTTAAAAGCTGAGGAAGAATTCCAGAACTGTAAATTTGAGGTTGTTCCCACTTTTTGCTTGCAAGAGGGATGGGATGGAAAGGCGTAAATAACAATAATGTCAGGGAAGTTAAAAAACTGTCTACAGAGCCTGTTTTTGCCTGGCTGGTTGGTTTTCCTCTCTGGCCACAATACACCCTTTTTTGCACTTATTTTTGTTAAAACTTCCGAGCAGCTCAGCTCACATCCTGGTAGACCCGGTGGCAGGTGGCAAACCGTGGAGCTGCTTCTTTTATTCACAGACCTCGGCCTGCTGCTTGCAAGCAGAGAAGCCAAGAGAGCATCTCTTTCTTCTGCGTCCCCCCACCATCCCCATCCCCATCTGCTGTTGGGGATGCCAGGGTGGAACCTGGCGAAGGGCGATGGAACCTGGTCTGGCAGCCACGGGGGAGCTGGTGGTGCCTGACTCTTGGGCTCCTTCTCCAGGAGCAGGTCCGTGGGCATGGCCTCTGCCTTCATGAGGAAGGTGGTGGTGCTGGAGCTCCAGCAGCTGCCTGGCCGAGGTGGTTCCCCATCCCCTCCTGACAGGGTGTAGCTGGGCCGCCGCCGGCGGTAGAGAAACAGGTTAATTTTGCTCACAAAAGCTCCGGTAGCTCATTACAGAAAAGGAGCCTTCAAAAATATCGCTAAAATATGAATGTTTTGCAGGGGTTGCCACAGAAACATGCAGAGCATATAATCCAAAATAGGATGTCTAGACAAACTCCTACTGTCTGACCTTTTATGTATTTCCTAATCCAGCCAATCTTGCCAAGCAAATTGGTGACTAAGCAGCAATTCACTTTACACGGTGTCGTAAAGGCCTGACAAGGCCCAGGTCACGGTTATAAATTTCAGTCTGGCTACTTCAGCAACTCTCGGCTTCCTTTACCAGCACGGCTCCCGTGTGGTTTCTGGGCTGTGATGTGTGCTCTGGATCATCGTGAAGTAATTTTGGGGCTGTAAAAATCCAAAAGCCACAGCTCCGCTGCGAAACAGAGAGCACTTTCATCCGGCAGAACCCCAGAGTTTACATAAAGCAGTAAAAAAAAAAAAAAAAGGGCGGCTGGAGGGAGTCTGGGGCGAAAGCGGAATCAAAGGCAGCGGCGCTGGGGCCTGTGGCAGCCACCTCCTTCTGGGGGATGGGGGATGGCGTCCATCCTGCCCCCGGCCCAGGGGATGCTGGCCACCCGCAGCTCGGGCACTGACACGTGCCAGTCATGGCAAGTCACCCAAGTCTTCCTGCTCCGGCTTCCTCTTTCCTCCACCCCACATAGAATGACGGAATCATAGAACCATCTAGGTTGGAAGGGACCTTCAAGATCATCTAGTCCAACCATCAACCTAACTCGGATAAAAAACCATCACTAAACCATGTCTCTGAGCACTATGTCAGCCCGTCTTTTAAATACCTCCAGGGATGGTGCCTCAACCACTGCCCTGGGCAGCCCATTCCAAGGCTTAAGAATCCTCTCAGGGTAAAAATTGTACCTAATATCCAACCTGAACCTTCCCTGGTGCAACTTGAGGCCATTTCCTCCTGTCCCATCTCCTGTCAC
>JAHREE010111385.1:0-10371 GCA_033628505.1 Tringa tobata | reverse complement strand
GCGCCTCCCTCGGCCCCGCACCGGCCCGGCCGCCCACCGCAGGCCCCGCAGCGGCACGGGCGGGAGGCGCCCCCGGCCCCGCGGCGTCGCCGGGTTTTGGGGACGGGGAGGGAGGGAGAGGAGGGAGAGGGGGGGAGAAGGCGTTTGGCGCAGAAACGCCGCGGGAGGTGAGCGGGTGCGGAGACATTCCAAATATCGCTGCCGTCCCCTGCCCTCAGCACCAGGGCCAGGACAGCCCCACAGCACCCGCGGCAGTGTCACCCCTGCTCCAGGGAAGGACACACAGCCACCGTCCCTGCTCCTGCTGCTCCTGCCTGTGGGGTCCAGCTGGAGCACAAACCCACGGTGACGCTTGGGGGGCCCAGGGCACACCCGAACGGGGCACAGGTCCCCAGGGTGGCCGAGGGCAGGGACAGCCATCCCACCCTGACACACCTGATCCAAAGTGCCCAAGGACTTACACCATCCTCCTGATCTACCCACCGTAGTACGGAACTGTCTTTGGTGAAGGAAGCAGCTACCACAAACATCAATAACCTCTCGACTTTTTGTCTTGCCACCCCTGCAATTAAAGTTTCACTAATTTATTGTATCACACTGTAGCACACAAAAGTCAGGAAAACACACAGGAGCACGTAATTACAACAGAGAGGGGACACCTTTAACAGCTAGAAAGCGTCGGCAGCATTTATTTTGGGCACAATGAGATTAACAAACAGCAGCTGCTTCTCAGAACCGTTCCATGCTTTCCCATTCAGGAGACACGCACAGGAGCCGTGTCAGCCCCTGGCACGTGCTCACACCCGCACAACGAGCCCCAAACCTCACCTGCACACCCCACAGCCGGCACCAACCCCGGAGCCCACCCGACCTGTCCCACCACCCAGGCTGCCACCAGAGCTGCTGCTTCAGACCCCCCTCTGATCAAACCGGGACAAGTTACTCAAAACCAAAGAACCTGACAGGGTTATCCTGCCCCATTCTGTTGTCTGCCATCCTCCTCCCCCACCCTGCTCTGCCCCAGGACGGTGTCTCCCGAAAGGAGAGGGGAGCCAAGGGCTCTCAGGACAGTCAGTCTCTGGCCGGCGGGTGCACAGCCCAAACACACCTGAGAGATGCCCCAGAAATGGGACAAATAACAGCTCTGGGCAATGCAGCTGCAGAAGTTACCTATTCCCTCCACTGGCCAGTAGTGTCCCTGACAGAGAACACGGCCCAGACAGCCATGAGCATGATCTGACATGCTCTGGGTGGTCCTGCTTTAGCAGGGGAGTTGGACTAGATGATCTCTATGGTCCCTTCCAACTCTAAAAATTCAGTGAAATTCAGTGAAAATTCAGTGAGCATCTCAACATCCTCCCTTCAGCCGGGCGAGGGTGGGCTGGCACAGACACACGAGGCTGGGACTACTGTCACTGAGCCAGGGGCAAACCCGTGTCCCCGGCTCCAGCGCAGCAGCGGTGACGGGATCTCACACGGCTCCAGCTCCAGCACAACCCTGCTTCTGCTGCAGCACCAGCACACCACCCGGCTCTCAGACACCCACCTCCTCCTGAAAGCACCCACGACGGGTTCCTCGCTCCTCCCGCACGTGCTGTCCAGTGCCACGTCATTACCTTTATTCACACAACTTTTTCCAAAATTAAAACAGCCCCCTCCATTTGCACGATACATCAAAAATGCACAAAAGAAGTCAATGTTCCATCGCATTCCCTCGCACAGCAGTGTAAGTCGGGCTGTCCTGTGCTGCTGGGTTCCCTTTGCAGGGAGAAGCCCACAGCGTGATGGAAAGAGAAGAACTCCTCTGACATCTTCTGGTGAGAAGCCCCGTCACGCAGCCTGCGCAGCGCCCACACAGAGCAGAGACCTCTGCCCGAGCCCCAGCCCTCACTGTAAATCACGAGCCTCTCGCTCATGTCACACCCTCTGACCACAGGCCACATTAAAAAGAATTAAATATTAAAAAACCTATACAGTTTGTAAAGAAGAGGCATACCTTTTATATGCACATCATCTCCATAACCATATCCATCATTAACTGTTACTCTAAACCTGCTATTTAGTACCTTAAGAGATGTTTTACTTTCTCTAACAGCGTTATCAGGTGGAATTGCAGATTCCCTTTGTGCCACCATGGCCTCAGGCTGCACCCTGCCTCAACGAACAGGAATAATTAGCATCTCTTACCTGAGTAACCAGCCAAACACCACCTCTCACCTGCCCACAGCACTTACGCCAGCTCAGCCATTCCTAAACCTCCAAATTCAAGAAGGAGAAATGCAACTCCTTGCTCCTACAGCAAATGCAACGCAGAAGGAACCCAGCCCCTCTCCATGGGGAAACCCACACAGCCTGGGTATGAAAGGTCCTCCACGCTGGGGGACAAGGAGGGGGAACATCTGCCCAGCCTGGGGATGAAGGGTCCTCCATGCCGGGGGGACGAGCAGGCAGTGACCCTGTTAATGGTCACCACAGCCGAGTCCACCCAGTCCTTCTCTTCCCCAGCAACTGCTTTCTGAGGCACTTACTGCAGTCATCAACTCCCCAGACACATGGGCTTCCTCCCTGGCAAAACAACCCCTTTGATGCAATGGATTTAAGGTTTATAAGAACTGGAAACAATGAAATGAGAGGGTGTAACAGCAGCACGACCTCAGAAAGCAGCCGTACTCTGGTCTACCTGCTTTGGAAGATGGAGCTCAAGACCTGACCAAACGTTAAAAAGCAAGTAACCTTCACAGGCAAAAATACTTCTAAAAATTTTCTGTTCAGTAAAGACTCACTTTTCCCCAAAGAAACAGAAAAGCTCCTCCCTGAAGGTGAGAAAACTCTTCTACAAGTGATGCCTTCACTGCTCATTAGAGAATTTTATCACTAAAAGGGAGTGCCTGTAACACCAAACAGTATTTTTGAGTATAAAAACTGTCAACATATGAAAGAAATTGTCCTTCCTTAATTGGATTGTATTTGGAACAAATCACTAATGTGCACACATTCATTTCTGAACCAATGTGAATTCTCAGTACCCACAAAAGCAGTGCAGCCTCCCCTTGTCCCCTGGTAGCTGGGGTTCAGGTGACTTCACCTTTAAGAACGGTCCCAGGAAGAAGTGAAACCCTGGCTACCCAGCCGCCTACTGCTGAGGAACCAGCTGCCTCTGGAAACGGATACCAGCGCCCAGCTTTAGGGTTACAGTCCATTTGGATTAACTGGGAAACTCTCCCCTCAAACACTGAGTCAGGCACAGCAAAACAAAACCTCTGGTCCCACACACTTCATATTCCAGAGATTCTTTGGCCATCTTTGGAGCTGGAAAGTGAGCTAGTTTGGCAGTAAAAGCTTTTATTCCAAGTAAATTACATGACAAGAGATGAATAAGATACATTTTGTGGCTAGAGAATGTCCAGATCCCCAGTTACACAGGTCTAGTTCCCTCTCTGCAGGTGTGTACCTGCCGCAGGAGCCAGGCTGGCTCCAGCCCCACACGCTGCCAGCTCTGCCTCGGGTACTCGCTGCCCCTGCACTGCAGCCCCACGCAGCAGAGAGAGTTTATTACTCCCACGTCAGCCAAAAAAGCCACAAAAATTACCTTAAAGTATACTCTGCTTATTACAAAAAGAAAATGCATTCTTAATTAATTAATGTAATTAATTAAGGTGAGTTAGCATTTGCTGTTACTGTCCAAGCTGATCAAAAGTATGTTTTATAACATACGTTCCACGAATCATGTAAGCAAAGGTTACAGAATAAGCGGGTGAGGAGGTTACGGCAGGAGCACCATCTTTCCCCGGGCACCACTGCAGTGAATAATGTCCTCGTGAGCCTGAACAACCTTCTCCAGAGGGTACTCCGAGCCCACGGTGGGCTTCAGCCAGCCAGCTTCTACCCCATCCAGGAGCGCTGCTGCACACTCCTGCCTCTCCTCCTGCACGGGACAGAGACAGCACTTACCACAGGGTCTATACATTTTAGAAAAGTATTATGCAAGTGTTAAACCAAATTTCACAACCCAGAAATATTTTATCATGTTCTGAGATTAAATCAAACCATAAAGCAATGAACAAACAAGGCAGTTACAGTGAAACCATGCTTTCATTCCTAGAAACAATTTTAATTGGAATAGAGAGGTGTTGGAGTAAGCCAACAAAACATTCTTTAAAAATAAAAATGTTTCTCACCTCCGTTGCAAGAAACAGACTGACTCCAATTATGCTGGATTCTTTACTCATAGTGTCTCTTGGATTTATCTCGATGGGACCCCTACTGCCCACGACCTGGCACAAACGAGGTGAAAGTTATAACTGCTGAACCTCATTGCCAAACGCACCCGCTGAAGCCCGTGACAAAACCCACTCACCATCACCCTTCCCGCGCAGGAGAGCAGCTGCAGGTCAGCAGCAAGGTTGACGTTAGAGAGCATCTCTATTATTATATCCACTCCTTCCATCCCCGTGTACTCCTGCGCAGGACACAACACGTTATTTAAATTGCTCCAATTAGCAATTGGGTGCCACTGCTTATCCATATGCTGCAGGTAACACACATTTTACAGTTTATTGTTTAAATTTTAAATACAGCCTTTGTGCTAATTCTGACAGCTAGTAAGTTTAATTTTAGCATATTTGACATGCTGAATTACGATATGCTCCCATATTGGATCTTGCTGGGATGCAAGAGGCTCTAAATGCTGTTGCCTGTGAAAGCTCAGTTTCTCCAGCCTGGAAAAGTTTTTCGCTGTGTAGAAATGAAAAAGGCAGTACACTATTGCTCCTTCATAAATCTGCTTTCAAAAACCTCTGCAAACAACTCTTTGCATTCTGTAAGAAAAATACATACTGCGTCAATTAGCCCTGATACATGTGCTTACCTTAATTTTATCAATGTAATTAGCTTCCCTGTGATTAAATGCTTGGTGAGCACCATTTCTCAGAACCACGTTCATGCCTTCCTCAGTTCCTGCAGTACCCAGAACCTTTAAGCCGCAAGCTCTGGCAATCTGACATGCTGCTATTCCCACCTGGGAGTGGGAAAAAAATAGAAAAAAATATCATTTTTCTCTTTCTTTCTTAGCATTTTGAGCTTTATATATTCTACAAGCAACTTAGAACTTACCCATTTAAAAAGTTGGCCTGGTAAACATTTTTTTAGCCATAAATAATTTAGATCTTAAAGATAGCCAAATAGTCTTTGAAAAAGAAAATATATTTAGAGGCATAGTAAAGTTTGATTGGTTTTTTTAACAGCTATCAGCATTTGAGATAAATCCATATAGAATGTTGTCTGTCTGTGATAGTTGGGCCATATATATTTGACACAAAGCCAAGGAAATTCTCCTCCTCCTCCCCATACATATCCCACGGCCTGTACAAGTGCTCCTGCAGCAGAGGTTACAAACCCACAGAGCACCAGGTTTGCATTGCGTGCTTCTGCAAACCAAAGGCAATACGTCTTCTCAAGAAACAAAGTTCAGAACAGAAATGCTACATTTATATTAAGGAGGAAAAAATAAAAGAGAGGCAATGCTGCTGAATGTCATTGCAGTATCTCAGAATGAAATCTGAATTTCTCCTCCTGTGAGATGGCCATAGTCACCTTTTCGCTGTCCACCAAACAGTGAAGGACACTGCCCATTGACAGCAGCAGTGCAGTGCCTCAGCAGAAGCTGGGCAGCAAAGTGGAGAGTCTGGGGGATGAATTAAACTAGAATGTTGTATGAGAGAGAGCTAAAGTTAGCTTGTCATGTAAAATGAAAGAAAACTATACTTTCAGTTTCACAGAGCATTCAGTCATGAATGTATAGATCCCAGCACGTCTCCCTGTTCGGGAGCTGGTGGCTGGTAGCCAATAGGTAGAGGTACCCCAGAAATGCAGTTACTCTGCAGCAGAGGTTACTACTCAGAGAGCTGAGAGCAACTTGTACATATTTTAAAACTGCATCTTTCTGCTATTAGTTTTATCTCAGGAAGCTATAAAGTTATAAAGCTTGGGCACCAACTTCTGACTGCACAGGGTGTTCATTCAGGGTCCCTCTGCAGGAGCAGCCTTACACAGCCACTCGTGAGCTTTCATCGTTAGTTGGAGTAACAGTGTTTGCTCTAAGCAAAAACTACCCTAAGTCTCCGAAATAAAATTTCATTAATTTTGTTAATCTGGTCATTGATGCAAACGTGATCATAAATCACATGACAGACTAAAGCAGACCCAAGGACAGAAATCAGCATTTCTTATAACTTGCCTTCTCAAAATACTTACTCCCCCACTGGCCCCATGCACGAGCACTCTCTCCCCGGCTTTGGCACGGCCCCTGCATGGGAACACAGAAATTACTGTCACCAGGATTGCAGGACTTAATCACGAAGCATCAGGTTGCATATACTGGCACGAAATCTCATCTTTCACACAGTAGTATTTCCAATTTATGGCTAAACAGGTATAATCAGGAGGCAAAATATACCTTATCATTTATGAATTTTAGTAATGTGCAACTATGTCAACACACAATAAGCAGCAGGGAACGGTCTGGCACTGAACCTCAGTTCAAGGTCTTCACCTGTCACAGGTCTTAAAATAAAGCACAATGGCTCTCATCATTTCCTCTGCCAAACGACACCAGATTTCATCATTTCCTCTGCCAAAAGACACCAGATTTCCAGCCCTGAGCCTTCGCCCAGCTGACACAGAACTCTAAAAATGCCAGAATCCCCCATTTTACAGGACAATGAAAAATTGAGCTTCAAAATTTTAAATATTCAAAAGGAAAATGCACAAACTTAGATTTGGCCCCTTACTTTTGGAAAAGGGCACGATACGCAGTGAAATAGGGTACTCCAATGGCTGCTCCCTGCCTAAAGTCCAGTTTATCTGACAACGGGAAGACTCTATTAGCGGCAGCAACTGCATAATCTGCATATCCTCCAGAGATCGTGGCAACGGTAAAGACCCTGTCACCTTTCTAGAAAGGAGGGAAAGAAAATAAAGAAATTAATCATCTCCCTTATTTTTTCCTGAATATACATGAAGAATCTCTTTACAGGGTTTAGGCTGTCTCTAACAGATCTCCAGTTATATTTATCACAGACAAGACTTTTATAAATGCTAATACATTCAAACAATGCAACACAAACCATACAATTTCATATACTTAAATCTAAAGTGTCACAACTACAACCCCCACTCTCCAGCATAACACACAAACCTTAATTAGCCTCAATGAACCTGAACACTGAAGAATTCCATCCACAGATTCCAAATGCAAAACCTTAAAAGCTTTTACAAACCCAAAAGAAACATTTCTCAGTTATTTTTGTTCAAACATGGAAAAGTGATATACTCTTAGTATACCCTAAGGTAAGTAGATACCGGTGCCGCTCTGCAGCGGGGGATGCTCAAAGGCGCCGTTCAGGAACCCCACTGTACGTGTGTCCCCGGCACCACCAGCAGCCACAGCCACCCAGCCCTGGTTGTTCTACTACCTGCACGTTGGTTTCCTGTTTCTCACACATCAGTTACATAAATTCCAAGCCAGGAAACATTTTTTAAGTTTGTCTGAGACCAGCAGTCTAGTGACATGAAAGGAAGAGGAGATTAAAAAAACTAAATAAATTTCATAGATATCTTTTAGCAAACTGATAATTGCCTGCTCCTGTCCCAAGACTTCTCCCCTGAGAACATCTAAGTAAAATTACTAAACAGGAGTAATAAAGTATATTTGAACAGTTTTAATGACAAATATGTAATTTATGGGGTTTTATAGGTCAGTAACATAAAAGCTATTGCCATTTTCCAAAAAACCTTCACAAAAAATTTTTCAGTTCTGTGTGAAATTACTACCTCAGACAGGAACATCCAACTTCAGGTACTTCTGCAATGCCATAAAAATAGTCCTGAACCACAACTTCTGTACACCTGATGTCACCACTTTAAGCAGAGAAACTGAAGAGCCTCTTCTGAGCCCTCTTAACCCTTGGAGGGTCAGCCCTTAACCCAGCACAGACTGGGGGGCAATGTGATCCTGCTGGGGGCTTCTACCCGTCAATGAAGGGGATTTTCCCCCCCAAAGAGATTACACGATTATAAGCAATAAAACCAGGAACAGCAGTACAGCAATTGCACAAAGAGGATACAATAAACCATAATGAACTAAACCCCAGTGTATAAATACCTTGAACGCAGTCACACGTTCCCCAACACCCTCTATCACCCCAGCCACGTCTGAGCCAGGAGTATAGGGCAAGGCTGGTTTCCTAGCGTAACTCCCAGAACGGATATACGTATCCACAGGATTTACCCCACAGGCATGGACTTTAATTAACACCTAAAAGAGAAGATGCTTCTTTAGCAATAACTAGAAAGATTTAGAACTTGAATTCACAACACAGTATCATGGCATTTTAACTAAATTCTTAAACAGCAAAAATTCAGTGTTGAACTGAAGTATTATCAGGAAATCCCTTATATGGAATACATAGCCCACAAAACAGTGAAAAACCCACGTTTGTTAAAGGTAATGTCTCAGGTAGTATGAATACAGTGATCAAAAACTATGTAATTCAAGATGAAAAGTTTTAGTTTGTATTCTTCATTCTGTTCTGAGTGCACCTATTATCACTCAGTATCATTATTCCAGTTCACAGAACTCATATGTACCTGATCTTCTTTTGGATGAGGAATTGAGATGTCTGACTGGAGTTTAAGCACTTCAGGGCCACCAAATTCAAAAACTCTGACAGCTCTCATCACATTTCTTGTGGCTGCCATGGCGATCAGAATATCTGAAAAAAAAAGAAAAAGAAAAAAACCCAAACAAACAGTATTGTATTGACTTCATAATTTATTTTGCATCTTCAAAATACAGAAATCAAATAACCACCTGTCAAGCAACTGATTAAATAGCACCTCATTTCTGATTTAAATTGGGAGAGAAGGGTGTTTTGGGGTTTTTTCCCCAAATTTTGCAAAAGGTAGACAATTAACCCTACCGTTTGCAGGACATTATGGGTATTAAGAGAGTAACACACAAATAATTTATCTGCAGAAGTACTTCTCCAGCAACTCCTGTGCATGCTGCACTGCTAGGACGTATGCAGAGACATACAGCAGTTTGGGGAAAAACACTGACAATTTACTATCGCGTTCTGGCAAAGCAGCCTGTGGTACATTGGCTGGGTAAGGCAGGGTGACACCCAGCCCAGTGACAGCCCAGCCACTGCTCCTGCCTGCTCTTAAACCTCAGGCAACACAGGGCTACTCATGGGCTCTCAAAAACTGAGGCCATCATAGGACTTCAGAACAAGCCAGGAGGGACGGAAGCGCATAGGTTCAAGATTCCAATCCTTAATTCCAGCTGGATCTCGCCACAGCAGCTGTGTGTAGCACAGACCCACAGCCCCGGGCTGCTGCGGCTCACGGCCTCCGGAGCATCACGAGACACTCCAACCCATCAACACCTGCAGCTGCGACTACACCAACTGCACCCACGTGTAAGGCATTGCTAACAAAACACCGCAAGAAAGTCACCCCTGCCACAGGAAAAGCTACACACGATTCTTGCAGGGATCCAATGGGTTCAGACAGCGGAGCTTTACTTTTATTTATTTACACAGCAAATAACCCCTGACAGCAAACAGGAACCCTAAAGACACCAAGAGGTCTCGCTTTGGGCCAGCTCCACCTAAAGAGCATCGGGGATGTAGCTAGAAGTGGGCTTTTTCCCAAAGACTATTACAGCTTTTAAAGGATTAAAGACCATTAAGCTTTTAATAGCTTAATCGCTGTTTTTTATTCCTGACTGATACAGCCTGCAAGGCGTCAGGGGTTCGGCTGCCTGTCCAAGCCAGGAGGGGTGTCAGTCTCAGGGACACACACCAGCACCTCCCCGGGACACGGCAAAAACCGACACGGCGGATTTCTGAAGCACAGGTCACTTTCGTACGTAGTGGTAATAGACGAAATTAAAAGAAGGCTTCAGTTCTGCTCGGAAAAAACCCGCCCCCGGAGGTTTCCGTGAGCGGCTCCGCAGGAGAAGGCTGAGGAGGACGGGCCCGTCCCGGGGGACTGGACCCAGCCCCGGTCTCCGGCGGGCGCAGGAGGCTCCCGCGCACCCCTGTGGCGGCGGGGCAGGGGGAGCGGAGCCCAAGAGAGCGGGCCCAGCCCTAGACCAGCCTCCCCGGGCGGCGGCGGCGGCCCCTCGGGACGAGTCCACCACAGACGGGCCGGGCGGCGGGAGCGGGCCGGGAAGGCCGCGGGGGCTGAGCGAAGCACGGCGACGGGGCTCCGGCGAGCGCCCAGGAGAGTGAGGCGGCCCGAGGAGAAGGGATGAGAGAGGCTGAGGGGAGTCTCACCGGCTGCTCCAGGAGGGACGAGCGGTCAGCG
>JAHREE010111373.1:0-21002 GCA_033628505.1 Tringa tobata | reverse complement strand
GGCAAGGAGTTGTCTGGACCCGCTGCCATCAAGGGAGAGAGAGCTACACAGCAAACTTTTCTAATTGATATTGAATGTGACGGTCATGGTATGAAAGAATCCTGTTGGCCAGCCTGGGTCAAATGCCCAGGCCTTGCTCCTCCTTGTCCCTGCGCCTGGCAAGGCTCGAAAACACGGAGACCTTGAATCCCACAGAGCCTGTCTGGCTATACAGTAAATATGTTCACAAATTCAGACACTAGAGTCTTCTAGAAGTACAATTTTCCCCAGTATTAGAAGAAAAGTTAATCCTGTGTCTCTCAGCCCAGGACAATTACTAACCGAATTGACTATTTATTTCGAGTCGGAGGGGAGGATTCTCATGGTACGCTCCCTGAGATGTCAAAGCAGGATGTGGCTTACGTATCAAGAGAGGCAAAAACTGATTGTCATGCCAAGAACAAATACAACACATATGCTGCTAGAACTGGCTTTCTGTACTAAATGCAGGGGTAGATGATGTCTGTCTTTTAGTTTAATGCTTAGAGCAAGTTTGGGGAATTTTAGGTTCAGTGAACGCAGTGTCACAAAAGGACAAATTTACCTAATGCATTTTCCTGAGAAGTGCTCTAATGTCCATGCTGTAAGTTAGCCTGATTTGTAAGGTAAAGAGGGGGCACTTTTGCTGTACTCATTGAGCTTCAACACTATTCAAGCAAAGATTTCCTGGGCCAGAAAGAATATAGAACAGTAATGTGTAACCTCATCAAGGATTTGGCTTGAAGTACAAATTCTAGACTGGTAGTTCCCTTTCCCGCTCCTGAGACCCAAGGTTAGGGCATAAACATTCTTTTTTCTCTCAAACTGACTTACCGTCTACTAACTAGAGCCTTGAGCCGTAATTTAACTAATGAAATCTTAGTCTGGTAGCAGCTTTGTTCCAATTACTGATGATCCTTTTTCAAGGAAGAGAGTGGTCAAGAAGACATGGCAGGCGGCCAGTAAGGGTGAATAGGAAACACCTGACTGAGCTCAGGTGCAGAAAAGAAGCACACATTTGGTGGAAGGAGCAGGGCTGGGCTATTTAGGAGGAATCTGAACCCATTGCCCAGGTGTGCGGAGTTGAAATTTAGAAGGCAATCCTGCTTCAGCAGGGGAGTTGGACTGGATGATCCTTATGGTCCCTTCCAACTCTAAAAAAAAATTCAGTGAAATTCAGTGAAGGGAAAAGCTCAGCTAGAGCTGAGAACAGAGAAGGATGTGCAGAGCCATGTACACTGGCAGCAAAAGGAACGCCAATAAAGAAGTGGGCCTGGTTCTCCGTGAGAAGGAGAACCAAGTGACAAAAGACAGAAGAGTCTGAGGTACACAAAGTTGTCTTTTTTTCAGGGATTGCTACTACAGTCCAGTCTCAAGCCTCCCAGGTTCATGAGCCTAGTGGCAGAGTTGAGGATAGTCCTTTTTTAGCAAGCTTTCTGGTAGATTATGATCCATAAACCGCAACCCTCTGGGCCCAGCCAGCTTTTTAGCCAGCCAGTTGTCTGCTCTTCCAGACTCTAGCATCCTAACTTGGGTACGGGAATATTACAGGACACAGTGTAGTGTCAAAGCCGTGATAAAATGAAGAACAGTGATGTACACTGCTCCCTCCTCTTCCACAAACCTAGTCATTTCATCATAAAAACCAATCAGGTTGTTCAGGTGTGATTTTCCCTTGATAAACTGATAGAATCATAGGCTGGTTTGGGTTGGAAGGGACCTTTGAAGGTCATCTAGTCCAGCTTCCCCTTCAATGAGTAGGGACGTCTTCAACCAATCAGGTTGCTCAGAGCTCTACTGTCCAGCCTGACCTTGGATATTTCCATGGATGGGGCACCTAACATCTCTCTGGGCAACCTGTTCCAGTGTTTCGTCAACCTCACTGTGAAAAATTTCTTCCTTATATCTAGTCTAAATCTACCCTCTTTTGATTTGAGACCATTGCCCCTTGTCCTATCACAACAGGCCCTGGTAAAAAGTTTGTCCCCGTCTTTCCTCTAGGTCCCCTTTAGGTACTGGAAGGCTGCTGTGAGGTCTCCCCAGAGCCTTCTCTTCTCCAGGCTCAGCAACCCCAACTCTCTCAGCCTGTCCTCACAGGAGAGGTGCTCCAGCCCTCTGATCATTTCTGTAGCTGTCCTCGGGAACCTCTCCAACAGGTCCATGTCTTTCCTGTGCTGAGGACTCCAGAGATGGACACAGGACTCCAGGTGGGGTCTCACCAGAGTGGAGGAGAGGGGCAGAATCACCTCTCTTGCCCTGGCCACGCTTCTTTTGATGCAGCCCGGGATATGGTTGCAGCCCAGGGCTACAAGCACACAGCATCAGCTCGTGCAGCTTTTCATCCGCAAGTACCTCAAGTCCTTCTTGGCAGGGCTGCTCTCAGCCTTTGCTGGTTGTTCACCTGCTGTTGTCACCACCTTCTCTTTCTATTGCCTAGAAATGGTTTGTAAGAGTTTTCACTGCATGATCTTCCCAGGAACTAAAGTGAGGGTCACTGGCCTGTAGTTCCCCAGGTCATCCTTTTGGCTTTTGCTGGGGAGATAAGTACAGTGTTTGCCTTTCCTAGTCACTGGGGACTTTCCCCAATTTCCATGGCTTTTCAGAGATGTGGTGGGAAGCAGGATGTAAGGCAGCTTTCTCAGCTCCCTCAGGTGCAAGCCCACAGGGTACTGAGTTACAGGAAATGAATACAAGAATTGAACACAAGAATTTCTGTTTGGCCCAGTGTTCTGTATGCCACAGCAGAAACCAACTTAGATTACTGTGTGTAACCTTTGTTACCCAAGCTCGCTATTTGGATGTGACCTTTGGATGATTTTATTTCAAATCTTGTATTTACAGCTTCAGCAACAGGAGGAGATAACCCAGTATATATTTTCTTCTTTGAGGAAACATTTATTTTATGTGGTCTGTAAAGGTGACTGTATCATATAGCAGTGACCTCTAACTAGGAAGCCTGAGAATGTATTTGTAGTTTCAAGGCACGGAAGTTACTGAACAGCTAAGAATCCTGTTTTTAAGAAAGAAAGGTCTCTATAGTGCAGGCAGAGTCTTGGGTCCTCGGTGGGGTTCTCGCAGTCCTTAAGGAAACAAAGTCAATAGCCACCGAATTTTTTGTACGGATGATGCTGCAACGAGGCTGTGCTACAGTCCATTCATAGCGAGTGTTTGGCAACAGCAACTCTCACTGTGCATGCAAATTAAATTGGGTGATTAGGAACTTGGATGACAGCACAGTCCCCTTGTTTAGTGAAATATAATTGTTTTGGGTTACAGATCTGTGCCTTTAGGGAAGAAAATCCTTGTCTTTTGGCAAAGAATATCTAAATGTGAAGTGTTTGTTCTTCATGCTCATTACTGTCTAATTTGAATGTATTTAGTATCACAGTTCTAAGGTGATTTCACCAATGTGTTGTGCAGTTAATTACTATTTATCTTCAAACAAAACCAGCTTTTTTCTGGATTTATAGGAGTCAGTAAAAGAAGAATACGACTAGCTCTGCTTCTTGTTTTTGACTGCTGAAAAGAGACAGTGAGTTATTTATGAATAGCATCAATGTAGAAGACATCACTTTATAATGATTAAAAGCGCACTGTTCGTGCAGTCGTGGCATGTTAGGACTTACCCCCGTTACCTAAAGCAGTATCATGGATCAGGAGAAAATCTCAATTTGATTCTCAGAGGCTTTCCTTCAAGTTTCCTGCACCTTCGTAGAGGTTATTAAATGCAACATTAAGAATAGTTTCAAAGAACTACTTCTTTTTGCATGCACTACTCCATATTGACCAGAACAACGTCTTGAATCCGATTCTTGCACATGATGTAAGATGATGATGATGCATCCTCTCTCATGTTCTCTCTCTTTCTGTGGCTGCTCTGTTTGATATTAATCATTTCTACTAAGAGGAAAAAAAAAAAGCACAACAGAAGAAGTACTTTCAATATGTAATATCCAGTAGGTGCCATCAGTGCATTCTGTCTGTGAAAGGTTCTTGCTTTATATCAAGGGGACTTGGAAACATCTGAGAACAGTTTTTTAATTTGTTAGTGAAGATAGAGGAACATGACCCACTGGACTCGTGCAGCTGACAACAGTGAGCATCCTGTACATCACAGTTGAAAACTTGCAAGGTGGACTGAATGGCTGAAGAACATAATGTAGCTGTGTCAGAATGGTGTCAGGAGTGGCTAATTAGCTCTCTTTAGAGTCCTGGTGGTAAAGCCCTACACCATACCATACTGACATTACTAAACTGCTTTTGACTTTCCAGAGCTACTGCTTTTCATGTCTTTCTTAGGGACTCTAATGCTCTACTGCGTTATGCTGCCTAGACATGTGGTGCTGATAGTTCTTTCCTCATTTTTCTAGTTTCTAAAGTCCTTTGGTGCCTGACTTCCCATGTGGAATTTATGGAAAGGCTGGTCGCCTCTCTCAAAGGAGCGGGTTTTGCTGAGGCTTCTAAGAATATTGGCACCGTTCTTGTTATTTCTGTTGTGTTGCTACAAAGAGGCAATCAAAGTAATTATAACAGTAGTAGTAATAATAGTAATAACAACAACAGCAGCAGCAATAATAATAAATAATAATAATAATAATCATCCCTTCCTCCAGGAAACCATCTCTCATCACTGCTAAACGTTGTATCTTAATTATGGAAGTGCTGCTGGGAAGTTCTGTGGTTTGCTGTGTGCTTTTGATCGTGGTACAATATACAGCACATGTGTGTCTTTCATAGGACACACACATACCATTTAACACAACAGGAACCTTTAATAAAACTGAGACAGTTCCCAGCTAAACAGATAGTAATCGAAATTGATAACATCCTAATTTACCTTCTCATAAATATAATCTACCAGAGCAGTGTTTTAGGGTAAAGCAGATGTAGAATCCTTCCCTGAGGAATTTTTGAGCTGCTTGAAATGCAGAGAATTCAGGGGATAGGACTGTCCAGTGAGAACATCTGAGAGCTTGTGGGCAAGTGATTATATCTTGATCTTATCTGTTATGGTAAGCTATTAGGTGAGTATTTAAATGATCTAGAGCTTGTGGAACCAAAAATCAGTGCTTATACCTGCAACAAATTGGAGGAAGCCCTGATGCATCTGTTAGAGCTGTTTCTAAGCTGTCACTGCTGGCTGGGAAAGTCTCTCTGCTTTTCAGCTAATGTATCTTTGGAGGGGTCTTTGAATGTATTCAAGTATGCTGCTGTGCATGCTCCTCTTTAAAGGAGTTTCTATTCTGTAAGAGTTACCAAGGCCCGGGGGACTGAAATCTCAATTTCCACACAAATTGCTCTGCTACAAATGCTGTGACAAAGGAACTTTTAAACAGCTTTAATGCTAGAACAGCACAGAGGAACATTATGCATCATAATGGCAGTCTGTTCTTCTGTGATTTTGCAGTATCTCTTTAAGCTTTGTGTAAGTTGCAAATGTATTTAATGTCTAAGTCTTTTATATTACATTATTGTAATAGTTCTAAAAGATAATGTTACAAATGAAATAAGAATATTTTAATAGCTATTTGTGATAGTGTGGTTTTTTGCTATGTACTCAAAAATTCATGAATGGGAACTAGCTAGATAAAAACATGCAATTCATCATGTTTGAAGGATCTGTGGGTCCTGGTAGATAGTAAAGTATGCATGAGCCAGCAATGTGCCCTTGTGGCCAAGAGGGCTAATGGAATCCCAGGCTGCGTAGGGAAGAGTGTGACCAGCAGGTGGAGGGAGGTCATTCTCCCCCTCTGCTCTGCACTGGGGAGGCCACAACTGGAATCCTGCGTCCAGTTCTGGGCTCCCCAGTTCAAGAGAGACAGGGAACTGCTGGAGAGAGTCCAACGCAGGGCAACAGAGATGATGGAGGGATTGGAGCATCTCCCTGATGAGGAAAGGCTGAGAGAGCTGGGGCTCTTCAGCCTGGAGAAGAGAAGGCTGAGGGGAGACCTTAATGCTTCCAAGTGTCTAAAGGGTGGGTTGAGGGAGGATGGAGCCGGACTCTTTCCAGTGGTTGCCAGTGACAGGACGAGGGGCAACAGGCACAAGCTGGACCATGGGAAGTTCCCCTCCAATCTGAGGAAGAACTTGTTTGGGGTGAGGGTGTCAGAGCCCTGGCAGAGGCTGCCCAGGGAGGGTGTGGAGTCCCCTTCTCTGGAGATCTTCAAGCCCCACCTGGCTAGAGTCCTGAGTGATGTGCTCTGGGCAACCCTGCTTTGGCAGGGGAGTTGGACTGGATGATCTCTAGAAGCTCCCTTCCAACTCCGACAGTTCCCTGATTCTGTGCTCTGCTCATTCCTCACAAATCATCACATCTGCAAACGATGCCCAGTGCTCACACTCTGCAGCACACTGATGCTCCTCTCCGCAGCTCATCTTTTAGAACACAGCTTCAATACGATCCCTTGTAAATAAATGAAATGATCTCACGAAATAGAAATTAGACAGTTGTGATTATTTATACAGAGTCTTTTTACCAACTCTTCACCACTCTGACATGCTTCATTCTCATCCAAGTATCTTTGGAGTTTTCTTTTATCGTATCTCCTTAGATTTAGCAGGAGGGCTCCCTTTCTATAGGCTTTTTTTTTTTTGAGTCTGTTTTTTTCAGTGAAGCATAACTTTTCCCATTTTGATCTAACAGGGAATCCTTTGAGTTTATGTGTTGTTAACAGGTAATGGCCTTGGAAAAGATCTGAAAGTTATAATGGACAAGCTATCAACACGAACTCCCATGGCAATGCTATGGAAAAAATTGCTACTGCTATCCTTAAGTCTTCAGAGAGGGGAACTATGACTTAGACAATTGATTATTCCTCTTTTTATTGCTAGGGGAAATTGAAACATAGCGCCAGGTTCAAGAACCTGTTTATTATAAAGGATGTCGAAAAACTGAGACTATAAAATGATTTAGGTACCACACAAAATGCTTTACAGTAAGCTAAGCCTAAGGAAAATAACACTTCACAGAATCTTTAGGCTAGGATTTTTTTTTCAAAAACATTATGACATCATATATTTCATTTTTACATGATACTGCCAAAAACATAAATAACATACGTGGGTTAAAACTGACTAAACAAATTCATGGACTACAGGTCTGTTTCTAGCTATTAAACGGAATAATCAGTGTGAGTTCTTTGCTACAGAAAGTTCCAGAACTCTTGATGGCACTGTGAGTTTTCCTAGGCTTACTTTATCACCAAGAAAACTGACAAAGGGAGACATAATGGCAGTGCACACTTATTTTCAAGAAAGCCTTATACATTAAGGAGTATTTCAACTCCCAGAGAAAGTCCGTATGAAAATGACTACCTGAATTCCCAAATCCAGATAAAGCCACCTCAAGTCCAACTTTACTACTGAGAGTCAGCCACTGCAAAACCATCAAAAGTAGTTGATATCCCACCTCCTTATTTTTTAACGACTGGATACATCTCTAAAACATATGCTTTAGGCAAACATAAGTTAAATACAAGTACTAGTTTCCATGGGTAAACTAAAGGACTATACAGACTTCTGACATGAGAACAGAACGATGATGTTCTGGGTTTATTTTTACCAAATTATTGTTGTGGTACATTAAGTCCTCATTTCTTTTCTTAGCACAGCAAGACACTTTAAAAGTGAAGGCAAAGAAGTGAAAGAATATTAAGATTTCCAGTTATGCAACTCTTCTAAGAGTAGGTTTTGTTAAGAACCCTTAGTCCAAACGATGCAAAGCAAGATCCACTACATTTACTGGAGCACAGCAATTTATTATTTCTTGTTCTCTGAATAGCATGGTGTAGTAAATCTTGTTTGTACTAGGAAGGGAATGACAGTCCCTTAAGAGAGCCCACCTGGCATGGCACAGGCCACTGCTTCTGCCGGCAGGGAATCGTCCTGAAATGTGGCCTCTGACAAGTGACCTAGAAAGGCACAGCGCTTTGCTCAAGGCATACTGCTCCCTTACCCAAACCTGGGGGTCCAGACTGATATCTGTCCTTGGAAGTGAGCTCAATTTGCCTAAGAAATTCCCACCTACTGTATGTCACACTGTATTGCTTCTATTCTCACAATCCACAGCCTGAAATAACTATGAAGGGATGCATTTTAGCTAATGAATAATAATAGTGAAAAGCCACTATTTTTCCAAATACTGTCTCAGTTCAACTCTGTTCCTGAAAACAAAATCTACAAGTCCATTTTAGAAGTTAGGAATTTTTTTCTTAATAAAAAATTTCTAACATCTCAAAATCTGTTTCTATAAAAGTGAGTCAAGGCAAAAAAAAAAATAAATTGTGATGACAGATGGGGTTTTATTTAAGCAAAGTTCTCCTTCACATCAAGAAAGGTAATTATAAAGTGGACTAATTCTGAACATAAATAACTCGTGCAAATCCACTCTGAGGGGAATAAAGTCTACTGAAAATACACATAAGCTATTTACAAATCTATTTTTTGACATACTTGTCTGTATGTGGTGCATTATACAGTCTAATTTCCCATGAATAGTTATGATATAAAGCCCAGAGTACCATTTGCTGTTTGATTTCTTTGTAGAACTCTATGGCGTGAATAACTGTAAGGAAAGACCTGAAGCAGAACTAAAGGTAGTGTCCTTAAACATCAACTCAGGGAGTGGGAGCAAGCAGCCTGGTATCTGGGAGAAAACTCCATTCCCGGTGGAAGTCACCGACCTACAGAAGGAAGAAGGAAAACAGAGCTTTAAAACTAACTCATTTTGATGGAGTTGAAAGGAAAGAGATAAGAAAGGAATTCAGAGATAGATACTGCACCAGAAAAGAAAGATGCTTCAGGAGTCACGTGTGCGCTCGCTTTATGAGAGGATTGAAGGTAAAATTATTCTCAAGTCAAAAGCAGAGATTTTTGTGATGAACAAGAGCTTAAGAGTTTGGATTAGAATTTAAAAAAAAAAAAAAAGTAGGCAGAAAGGAAATCAATGCTGTAAATAACTGATTTGGAAACTAATTCATGTGTTAAAGCATCTTCATTTGGTGGATTAAATATACATACAGTAGGATGTATATTTAACATATACATGTTGTAGGATGAACTGGGAAAACTGCCGTATTTCAGAATGTTGCATTTATGCAACATCATTCAATTCAAAATGAGTTCAAAAAGGCCAAAATACTTTCCTCAAAATTTTGAATTATAGACAAAAGAGAAAAGTAATAAAAAGTAGCCTACTTTTTACACAACAATAATACAGAGCAGGAAAATACTGCATCAGACCAGTGCTCCATCTGGCCCTGTCTATACTGGTGGTGGAGAGAAAGCCACTTGAGGAAAACCATGGGAACTTCGCCACTTTCTACAGTCCATGTCCAACGCATCCTCCCAGGACTGATGAATCAAGACACAATAAACACTGCTTCCCTGACTGATTTATCAGTCATTTATGGACCCGTTGTCCATGACTTGCCTGATTTTTCTGACCCTAGTAAGAGATCCCCTGCCTCCCCAGTCTTCTGTGGCAGCAACTTACAGAGATTCTCTGCTTCCTGTGAAAGAAAATACTTTTATTTCTGCCAAATGTTTCTCTGACTATTTTCACCACGTTCTCCCGTTTCATTTACTACAGAATCTGGTGAAAAAAATTTCCATTTAAGTTTATCTATCACTGTCATGGTTTTCTCAACCTTAATTACATTCGCCTCAGCCTTCTCCCCTTCAGACGGAATAGTTTCAGCCACTTAAATCTCTCCTTACAAGGTAACTATAAAATTCCTTATCAGTCCACCCATCAAATCCGTATCTCGCCAATTTAGAGATCAGGATTTTGTGGGTGACTGTGTCAAAAGCCTTAAAGAGGTCCAGATAGATGAAATCCATAGAACTTCCCTTGTCCACTGATGTAGTCATTCCATCATAGAAGGCCACGAGGTTGGTCAGGCAAGACTTGCCCTTGGTGAAGCCATGCTGGCTATCTCAAACCACCTCCCTGTCCTCCATGTGCATAGCTTCTAGTAGGGTCTGTTCCATGATCCTCCCACGCAAAGAGGTGAGGCTGACAGGTATTTGCCAGGGTCCTCCTTTTTATCCTTTTTAAAAATGGGTGTAATGTTCCCCTTTTTCCAGTCACTGGAGACTTCACCTGACTGCCACAACTTTTCAAGTATCACGGAGGGTGACCTGGCAACTACATCAGCCAATTCCCTCAGGACTCAAGGAGGTATGTCATCAGGTCCCGTAGACTTCTGTGTGTTCAGGTTCCCCAGGTGGTCATGAACCTCATCTTCTCTTAAAGTTGGAGGGACTTTGCTCCCCCTGTCCCTGCTTTGTGGCCTATCCACTCGAGAGGTGTGGGGAGAGAGGTTGCCAGTGAAGACTGAAGCAAAAAAGTTAAGTAACTCAACCTTCTCCTCTACCATTTTTACCAATTTTCCAGCTTTGCTCATCATGGGGCGTATGCCTTCTTTGACCTTCCTTTTCAGGCTGACATATTTGAAGAAGCCCTTCTTATTCTTTGTGTTCCTTGCCAAGTTCAGCTCCAGCTTTGCCTTGGATCTTCCTGACCCCATCCCAACACACCAGGCAGCGTCCCTGCACTCCACCCAGGATACCTGTCCCTGCTTCCACTGCCTGTGCATCTCCTTCTTCAACTTCAGTTTCACCAGCAGGTCTTGACTGAAGCATGCCAGTCTTTTAACTTCCTTTCCCGATTTCATGTGCCTGGGGATCGAGAGCTATCACACTGTGTGGAAAGTGTCCTTAAAGACTTGCCAGCTCCGTTCTGCTCCCTTGTCCCCGAGAGCAGTTTCCCAGGGGGTCCTATTGACCAACTCCTTGAAGAGCTGGAATTTTGCTTTCCTAAAATTCAGGGTCCTGACTTTACTCTTCCCCTGACCCATATTCCCCGGGACTGCAAACCCCACCAGTATGATCACCGCAGCCCAGGCTGCCTCCAGTCTTGACGTCACTGATCAGCTCACTTCATTGGTGACTGAGGTCCAACAGCACATCCCCTCTAGTGGGACTGTCTATTATCTGACCTTGATGCATTCCAGGAGTATCCTGGATTGCCTACAGCTTGCCATGCTACTTTTTCAGCAGATGTCAGGGTGGTTGAAGTCCCCCCAGCGCCCGGAGCACCTCATAGAATCAGCTAGGTTGGAAGAGACCCTTGGGATCATCGAGTCCTACCATCTACCCTACTCTACAAAGGCCTCCCCTACACCATATCCCTCAGCACCACATCTCATCGTCTCTTAAACACATCCAGGGATGGGGACGCAACCACCTCCCTGGGCAGCCTATTCCAATGCCCGACCACTCTTTCTGGGAAGAATTATTTCCTAATGTTTATTCTAAACCTACCCTGTTGGAGCTTAAAGACCTGCTCCGCCTCCTTCTTCACTGACCTTGGCATCTGACATCTTTTCCCAAATTATTTCTCCTCACTCCTCTCTTTGCTGGGCAGGGTTTTTTACCCTTTCTTAAATATGTCTCCACAGAGGTGCCACCATCTTGGGTGAGGGTCTCAGCTGTGTCCTGTGGTGGGTCTGCTGGAGCTGACTAGAACCGGCTGCGTCCAGCACGGGGCAGCCCCTGGCCTGTTCTCACAGAGGCCGTCCTGCACCATCCCCTCTAGACACAACCTTGTGTATGGGAGCACCCAGCCAAACCGATTTGGGAGCACAACAGGTGAGATGCAGGGGCTTGTCATCCCACTCATCTCCACCTTGCCTCCTCTCTGCAGAGATAACTTGGGGGGAGCTGCAAAATGGCTCAGCCCGGGGTTGTCTGGAGAATGCATCACAATAAGAACCAAAACCGAATGCTTTATCTCCCTTAACAAGCAAAATGCCCTCAGTCCCATTCCACCACTGTTGTCCTGACTTTGCCAGACATCACAACATTTGCAACAGAGACTCAGCTATCACACCACCAGAAGTAAATGTCCCACACAGGGTAATCCACCGGGGCCTTTGAGTGCTAGACATCATAAAATTTGCAACGGAGACTGGGCTATCACTCCACCAGAGATAAATATCCCAGATATGGTAATCATAATCCTGCACCCCCACCCAATCAGGAAATAGAAACTGCAAGGTTTGGGGAGAAAAATGGGGAATCCTCCACCGATACAGCTGGCCTGTGGGAGATCCGTCCCCCCTTGTCCAGGTTGCTGTACAAGGTAACTTCCCAAGGACTGAGTGACCTCACCTGAGAGAGAGGGGAAGTGATTAAGACACATACGTATGGTATATGGCATGCTGCTAAGATTGTGATTGGTGCACTCTTTTAAGGTATTCATATCTAGCGTGCTTGTGATTGGAGTTGTTACTTGTCGGGATCATTTGTAGGCTGCAGCTGTGTATTCCGTGAATTACTTTTAAATTGCAATAGTGTAATCACCATTGTACACACAGAACCTGCAACAGTGACCTACTGGACCTGTGAGTGAAGTCCAAATAAATTAATATGAATCTCACAGTGAAGTCCTTTTTCCCATTTCGTCACACCTTGGCACTTACACCCCATGAAGCTGCATAAAACTTAATACAAAGAAACGTATCTTAGAGTGAAGAGAGTATTGAAATATATTTGCCTAGATTAATTCCTGATTATTATTTTTAACAAAGGAACTGGCTGATGTTAGTCCAGAGCAGGACAATTGTAGAGTATGAGCCTATCATGACTATCCAGATGTGCACATCCCTACACAGAGAGGAATCCTTGTTGATCGCTGTAAGACTTGCAGAGGCATGATATATGTCTGAGCAGGATGAATGCAGTGTTAGAGCCTTTAAAAATACGACACCTGCAGCGTGGTCTCATCTGGGAATCACGTTGCATGCAAACAGAACGAATATCGAAAAATGAAGCCATCATTCTGACACACTTATCTGTCAAATGTATATGTATATTGTTTCCTTCTATGAATTTCTAATCTATGCATTTTCAAACACCTCAGTATCAAATGTGGTTATCTTTTGAATATGACTTTATGCAGTTTTCTACAGGTCATTTAATCTCTCATTCTCTTAAAATGGAGGGAAGTGTAAATCATGGATGTTGCTAGAGAAAATATAACCCAAGGGTATTCCGTATTAGCATTGGCAACAGCTGATAATCATACAGATTTGCAATATCATATCACGATGCGCACTCTGTTGAGCTGAATTTATTATTTTCTGACTTTTTCTTTCTGTAAAAGAAGTTAGAAGACAATATTCCAGCTAGATTTACTCCTTGTGGGAGAATGTCCTGCATTTTCAACTGAAAAGTTATAGACCATACTTTCTTTATGTAATATGAGGCACTTTCAGTTACCTAGGACTTTTAGTTATATATAAGAAACACAGGAAAGTTCCCTACATGCATACATAAGTTAGAAAGAATCACAGAATGATATGGGGTTGGAAGGGACCTCTGGAGATCATCTAGTCCAACCCCCTGCCAGAGCAGGTCCACCCAGAGCAGGTCCTACAGGAACGTGTCCGGGGGGGGTTGAATGTCTCCAGAGGAGATTCCACCACCTCTCTGGGCAGCCCATTCCAGGGCTATGCCACCCTCACAGAAAAAAAGTTCCTCCTCATGTTTAGGTGGAACTTCTTATATTCTTTGTGCCCATTTCCTCTTATCCTGTCCCTGGGCACCACTGAAAAAAGACTGACCCCATCCTCTTGACACCCTCCCTTTAAGTATTTATAAGCATTGATCAGATCCCCCCTCAGCCTTCTCTTCTCCAGACTAAAAAGTCCCAATCCCTCAGCCTCTTCTCTGAAGCAGTTCGGATAATATTTTGGAATGTATTTTTGACAATTCAGAAGCACAACATTAGAAGCCAGATAGCTCAAACGGGCAAATCTCATGCCAGACTTTCTTATGAGACCAAATATATTTCAAAAGTTCATACCCCAAGATCTGATTAAACTCTGTTTGGCACAAAACCTGAAAAAATCTAAACCAGTTCAAAACCTTCCCCAAATCATGGCCAACATTGTGAGGACTGGTCACTGTTTTTCCAGATGTCGTCACTGTCTATAAACTGGTTTGTTGACCACGGGAACCTTCATGGCACAGTCACACCTACAAATGCCTTCCTATCCACAGCCATTCCCCATGATAACACAAAAATATTCTTCAATTTAAGAGGAGGAATGTTGTACACCACAGTCTCTTATCACAGAATTCTGCAATTACCTAGATTTCAAAATTTAAAACATGAGTCATGCCTACTTTCAGTGTAGAATATTGCATCTTGAGGTTTACTATTCAAATATACAGTTAAGCTACAGCAAACGGGGACTGCAATGCCTATTTGGTAGTTATATCATCCACACTGAATTCAGTGACAAATGGTTTTCAGGTAACGTTGGCTTAGCCTGCTTTGCCTTTTCAGATTTATCATTCACACTTCATCTTTAAAGCCCTGTAGACATTTTCTCAATGGTCCTTTTTAATGCAGTTTCATCTAAGTACCAAATAATGAGCTTTTCAGAATGCATTTGAAACAATTGAATTTCTGCCATCCATTTTCAAAAAATTGACCTGTTCAGAAGTTAAATAAAAATGAGTTTCAAGTGGCATATTATCCTTTCCCCTACAATTAAAATAAAATGTAAAGACATACGTTAATATTTATGTCACATCTTGAGCCGGTCCATCCTGGTTCACAAGAGCATTGATATCCATCAATGAGATCTATACAGCTGAAATAGAAAATAGTGTTAATCAGATGAAGCTATGTAATTCTAGATTAAGCACTAGTAGCATCATTCCATACATTTCACAATAGTGGTCTCGTGTAACCTACTGAAATCCACAGCACTTTTAATTAGCTTTAATAATGGGTTTCTAATGTGTATATTATGGATGCTGAGGGTTTTTATAAGGATACTGATTCTCACATCAAAAGACATCCTCCCATTTCAACCTGTTGGCATGAAACAGCTAAAGATTCACTTTTAAGTATATTAAGCTCTAATTAATGCACATGTACTGAAAACTGGTTTATGATAATGAAGAAGAATGAAAGAGAAACTGAGATAATGTAACAGTATATTACATTAGCTTAAGCAGGCAACATCTGTCATCTTTAAGTGTGCTTGTACTCTTACTTTATGGAAGAACATAATTAAAAGCATATTTATCAAACTTCCCATATCATTAAATCTTAAATATTGCTAGTTAGGTACATTATCTTGTAGATAGTAATAGTCAAATAAAAATAACCACCTTCCATGAAGACAAGGATCTGGCAAGCATTCATCAACATTTATCTCGCAGTTTGTTCCAGTAAAACCTCTTCTACAGTGACACTTATAGGAACTGATGCCATCGATGCAACTTCCATTGTTGAGGCAAGGAGCAGACATACATTCATCTATATTTACTTCACATCGATCACCTGTGTAAAAAACAGAAGATAATGACTAAGCTTTAAATTCTAAACTCAAACCAACTGTTTGTTTATTAACAATTCCAGATAAACTGTTTTTATTTACATGAATTTTTTATATAGCTCATGATATCAAGAATATCCCACTGGGATTACCTATAGGTGCAAATGCTGGGAAGAATGGCTATATTTCAATCTGTTACAACGAGAACATCTATCACTGTGGCAAGGCAAGAAGGCCTTGAAGGTCACCTTGAAAGCAAAACAGTTTAATGGAGAAACTGAGAACTCAAGAGGAACTTTTTTACAGAGTTATTAGAAAGATGATAGCAAAGGTTTCCTCCAAGAACACAGAATTACATAATACATGTCTTGGTGGTGATCTAACTGTGATACTTAGCTTTTCAAAATGAAATTTTGAGAAAAGCAGGGGCTTTCGGTAAACGGTGCAAGACGTAAAATTCTTTGAAATCATTTTGAAGATGTTCATTATGAGATACAGTGGTGCATTTTTCTGCTTGTAATTTTCCTGCAAATTAATGCCACGCATCTTCCATCTAAACATCTCCAAGTACTTCAGGAAATACTAATTGACAACTGACATGTACCTAGGTCTCTCTGTAGGCAGCTACTGCCCAGCTCCTGGTAGGCAGCTAAGCCCCACACAGCTCGCTCCTGCACTTGGCCTGGTTGAACTTCATGAGTTTGGCACCTCTCAAGCCTGTCCAGGTCCCTCTGGATGGCATCCCTTCCCTTCAGCATGTCTAATGCTCTACACAGCTTGGTGTCATCGGCAAACTTGCTGAAGGTACGCTCCATCCCCCTATGTCTCTGATCTTGAAGAAAGCAAACCCTAGAATAGCGCTGTTCACGGGTGGTTGTGGGTTTTTTTAATATTTAAAATAGTTTGCTTTATAAATAATCTAAGCCGTTCCTTCCTACTGCTACCTTTCACTGCTGCTGCTTTCTGCCATCTGCACAGGTATAATACATTCAGCTGAAGAAAATAAATTTGCAATCAAGTTACAGTTTTAAAAAATAGTACACTGCTAGTATGATATTTAAATATTAGTTCAGCAATATACCAGTAGCAGATTCCAAAATTATATAATGAAATTTCATTTGACTATAATCAATGCATTAGAAGCTTGGCTGCAATACCACAGTGGCTGCAGCCTTTCATTTGAAGAGGTCGACACATACAGATATATTGATTCTGAAAGACAGATTAAGGGTTAAAGTAATCACTGATAATTACTCCATATTCACATGTGCTTCCATTACTGCATAATCTATTGAGAAAGGAAAAATAATAGTTCCTTTAGATGAGTAACATCTTGTGATTACATAGACTCTGATTTACATTCCTGACCTACTCTTATTTATGCTACATCGATCTACTATTTCAATGCCACTGAATACTTTTTTTGCCTGAACAGCTCAATGAATGCCATGGCAATGCAGTGAAAATCCATTACTTGATTGTGGGAAAAGAAGACTCAGTGCATAAATTTAATGTGTCAATAAATAATTTAAAAAGTATGTTTCAAAAGACAAGACACATTGGGGAAAAACATACATTTTTCTTTCATTCCCAGAAAAAGATTTACTACTGTAACCTTGGAGAGTTTTAAAAACAAATCACTGCGGTATTTCGTTTGCTAAAAGAAGAAAAAAGTACCAAGAACTACCAAATTGTGGAGAAATATTCTACAGGTACATTATATAAAGAGATTTCCTTTTCCTAGACTTAAACTAGATCTAACTAGTAGCATACTTGTATGAGCTGATAGAGGCTTGATTAGCAGGGGTTTTTTAAACTCAGAACTTTTTGAACTCACCATTTATTTAACAGTTCTCATTACTGATATTAATCCAAGAAATATTTAACAGTAAACAATTATAAATCATTAACAGAAGTTGTGGAAAAATATCAGAATATGATGCTCAACACTGATAGTTATTTATATAAATATATTATATATTGCTTCAAAATCTTGATTTGGACAGATAGAAAATACGTATTCAAACATGTTTCATCTTGACCATGATCAAGAATGGTAACTGATGATTCTTAGTTGACCTTTTGCACAAGAGCAAAAACCAAGAAGATAATACAGGAAAAAAATATATTAGCAGAGCTATCTGGGATGAAAAGCAATGTAAAGATGATATATGGAAAAATAATGTATTAGCATCTCATAATTAAAGCAAAAAACAAGCTGGGATGAGTACTAGGTGAAAAATTCAGGTATTCTACCTATTGCAGGAAGATGCAAAAGACTCATCTTGAACAAATACGTTATGACACCAAATAATCTGTAATTATTTCCACCAGCTATAAATTTATTACTGCAGCTTTTGAAATACTTTATATATTAAAGAAATTTTCAGAATACACATTGTAAATAAATTCTTTTAGAAGACATTTGTCAGTAGAATTTCTTTCATCTCCAACAAAGTAACTGTCACCCAACTGCCCCAATCTTCATATTCTAAAACAACCATCTTACAAATCTAGAAATATGTTGGCTCTTAAAATTAGCAACTGACTGCAAAGAACTAGTACTCAGTTTGTCACAGTGATATTAATCTTGTGAACAGCATAATGTCCTTTTTACGTCATTTTAGTATTGCCTCATTCAGCCTGTCGTCAGTAAATAAGCTGTAACAAAAGGTTTCTAAGTAAGCTGCATGAAAAACTAGGGTTGATAAGGTTGCTGAGCTTGTTTTTGTTGATTTCACCCTAACAAAGATTTATTAGAGCACAGTGACTAATACCAGAGATTTAGATTTTCTATTTCTATTGTATTTTGTGTCAGTAATGGATTTATTTCGGGCAGTTGTATCACCTTCCTTATATTAAGTCAAGTTCAATTGGTGCTGATCGGTGCAGAAAATGTGAGTGGCTGCAAACTATTCTGAAGTATTTTTTTCTTTGTTTAGACAAGGTTTGATTTCCACTCTGGATGGGAAAGAGAAGAGAACTTTACAAGATAAGAACAGACCACAGGGAAAAAAGTAATTAAGACAAATACCGACTAATTTGAGTGGTCTAAAACCTGTAAGATATTTGTTTTCATTAAATATCAATTTTGGATCTTAGATACACTGTATCTGCTCATTTAATTTAAAAGTGAATGCAAGAACCAAAGGGATTAAATACAAAAGCATCACCTTCAGCTTGCACCATCTGCTATTTAGATATTTGAGCTCTAGACTGTTGCACGACGCATCAGAAGCAACAATCTATCCAAGCAAACTCCTTCTGGGTTTATTGCTGTGTCCAGTCATAGCGAGCACCAGAGCGAGCATCAGATCGTAGTGATTTAAACACTTTCTGCTCAAAAGAATAGAAATGCAAAAATTCCTAATCTTGTGACAGCTGAAAGGGCACACACCACACAGAGACCCTGAATGTAATGACAGTTCCTACTGATGTCCTATTAGATACCAGAAAGAATTTCTTTGCTGTGAGGGTGGTGAGACACTGGAACAGGTTGCCCAGAGAAGCTGTGGCTGCCCCATCCCTGGAGGGGTTCAAGACCAGGCTGGATGGGGCTTGGAGCAACCTGGTCTGGTGGGACGTGTCCCAGGGCAGGGGGTTGGAACTCCATGATCTTTAAGGTCCCTTCCAACTCTAACCATTCTATGATTCTATGATTCCATGTTTTAACAGTCTGACAGTCAAAATTATCAGTGCTGAAAAGCAGTGATATTAAAATAGTGAAGACAGTTATACCAGAAATCCCTGCAAACCTTGTCACTATCTAATCCTTTCCACTGGTGGTGTGCTTGGGCTTGAAATGTCCCCACGGGTCTAAAGTGTGATGCTAGAGTTTTCTCCTGAAACTTGTAGATGCAGGGTGGGTGGAGGGGCATTGCAAGGATTTGCCAGCGTCAAGCCACCTTTGCCAGGAGGACTGTGAGCTGCCTGGTGGGGGATTTCTTTCTTCTCTTTGTTTGAAGGAACACGACGCTGATACTTTTTCCTTCTCCTAGTCTTGGGCTCTGCTTTGGTTTCCCTTGATACTTTTTTTACACAGCCCCGTCCCTTCTCCCAGGCTACCAGCTGCAGCCTGGCCGTGGCCCTCAGTCCCAGGCACACAAAGGGTTTGTCAGGCAGTGACCGGGGGACACGGTGACACCCGTCTCCAGTGTGGACATCCCCAGAGCTGAAGCTGGAGCAGAGGAGGCAGAAGCCACCGGTTCAGGGGTTAAACCAGTGACACCCAGCTCAGGCCAAGGAGACGCTGAGCCCCTGCATGGCTGAAATCGTATTTACTGGGCTACAAAATGATAAAAAGCAAGCTATACATAAAGACACCACAGTTTAGAATTATGATTCAGTTCACAGATCAATAAACTTACAAAAAGGGACGGAGAAGAAGGTATACCTGAAGACAGTGCAAGTAAAATCTATTAATTCATGTCTGAACATTGGAAACACCATGACAAAAATGTCACAGTTGTCAATATTGCCAGAGCAGGTCTCATTGTAGCTGGGCAAGCTGCAAATATCAATTCAATATTTATGAAATTTTAAGAATATAACGTTTAGTACGAGCAATTACTTTATTAAAATTGAGAAAAAACTTTTAAAGCTAAAAAGGTAACTGAAAACTTGTAACTGAAGGACAAATTTCTAAAATGCAAAGTATCTCTCATTTGAACTAATACCACTCAATAGGGAGAAAGAACCCGTATTGGTATGTTGTATTTTATATATAATGTATGTATTTCATATATTGCATATATGAACTAATGTAAACACACACACAATTAGTCTTACAGAGAAATACCCAAGTTTTTTTTCAGTATAGTCACTGTTTATTAGCAATTTTAATTTCGACACTGTAATATAAAATGGAGTGTAAAAATTAAATTAAAATAAGGGGGAACTGGACAGCTGCACAATGTGGTGAAGGCACCAAGATATTCTAGCACCACTCTAGAATAATACAAGTATAGCTTTGTGTAAAAAAAAAAATAAATTCACATTTACTTCCTTATCACTCTAACTTGAACGCCTCCAGACTATACTAATGTTACGATGAAGATTATTATAGCTTTTGATTTTCTTCTCTATTTGGCATCTTTTATGTAGTCTGTAATGGTCTTATTTAAAACTGAAGCATTTACGCTTTTTTACAGTCAAATGATAATCAAAGTTTACTGTATAGCTACAAACTCAACTTGTCTTTCTCTTCTAGGGACACAAGGAATCATACTTACCACTAATAAAGCAGTGTATTGTTCACATGACAGTTTACATGTCCATCAGAAGTGAGAACAATACCACCCTGGCAGGTTTTCCAGACCCAACTGGACAAAGCCCCGAGCAGCCTGGTCTGTCCCCATGGCTAACGCTGCTTTCAGCAAGAGGCTGGACTAAAGACCTCACGAGGGCCCTTCCAACCTGAATTATTCTGATTCAAGAATGAAATCTCCCCCGTAGCTTGACCTGGTGAGTGGCAAAATGCATGGGATCAAAAGTCTGCAGTGTGTGCACGGAAGTAGGTGACAATGCAACAAGAATTTGACCATGGTTGAATGCAAAATTATTTGTGAATAGCTTGTTATTTCTCCATAGCCTAAAAATTTTAAAAATTCTTAAGCTATTTAATAA
>JAHREE010111367.1:0-10271 GCA_033628505.1 Tringa tobata | reverse complement strand
TTCACGTGCAACATGGATCGCCAAAAAGGACTGTCATGGTTTAGACGACATGGTCAGACGACAACAAAGAGGCAACAAAGAATCATGCAGCCATTCTCTCGGTCCCCCTACTCTCCCCCAGGCCATGAGGAAGAATGAATCAGAAGAAAAAGGCGAAACTCGGGGGTTCAGACAAAGGCAGTTTAAAAGACCAGCAAAGGGAACAGGAAGACAACAGCAATACCACTGAGAGAGGGAGGTACAAACACCACTATGGTACCAGCGCTCACCCACCGACCTGGGACTCCCCATCCTGATCCCAAGGGGGGACTTCCTGCCCCCTCCCCTGGCCAGCTCCTGGCTACAGACTGGCCATGGCTGACATGAGATGGAATAGCTGTGTCCCTGTCAGAGCCTGGGGAGAAGTAACCCTATCCCTGCTGGAACCAGGACAGGTGGACATCACAGCAATGCTCCTCCCAGTCCACTTTATTTTTCTTAATTCTCCATCTAAAGCTCCAAGAGGCACTTTGTGGCTGTTGCCTCTGCCATATCCATGGCCACTTCAGAAGAGAGCTTGGCTCTGTCACCTCTCCAGGTGGGTGCAGGCTCTTCCACAGGTCACCCCCTGCCATCAGTTCAGTGGGCTAGAGAAGCCCAGTTCCCTCAGACTCTCCTCACAGCTCAAGCTTTAGGGTCCTCTGGACCATCTTGTCAGATCTCCTCTGGACCCTCTCCACTCTCTCCATTTTCCTTTTGAAATGCAAAGACCACTGGGTCATGGGGCAGCCATTATGACTCAAAGACCCTTCTCCTCAGGGCACTCCTTAGCCGGTGTGGTCACTGCCCGCAATGCTGCATGGAGTCACAGTGCACCTCCTTCTTCTAAACCTTCTGGTTCCTGTTGGCCAAATCCCCAGCTGTGTCAAGGTCCCTCTGGACATAAGCTCCAGCAGTCAAGCACTGAAAGTACATGTGCTGAGTCATAAGGCCCTTTAGAAGACCATCATTTAGGCAGCTGTAGGACAGGCAGTTAAAACACTATCTAACATACAGGGACACCCCACCGCCTCTCCTTCCTTGCCTGTCCTTTCTGTAGGGTTTATAGCCATCCCTTGCAGCACCCCAGTCATCTGAGTCATCCCACCACGTTTCTGTGACAGCGACTTTATCATAGTTTTCCATCTGCACAATGGCTTCCAACTCCCGTTTGTTGCCCCCATGCTGTGGGCATTAGTGTAGATGCACCTCAGTTGGGCTATTGATCCTGCTACTTTTTTTGGAGGGAGAAGCCCTAATTCCTGTGTGACAGTTTTCAAGCATTTCCATGATATCTAACACTTTAACAACCCTGTGATGCCACGGGTTTGCTTTCCTTTCACAATAAACAGCCCCAGGCAATGTTAGAGTGGCTGGAAAGCTGCCCAGCAGAAAAGGACCTGGGGGTGTTGGTGGACAGCTGGCTGAACATGAGCCAGCAGGCTGCCCAGGTGGCCAAGGTGGCCAATGGCTTCCTGGCCTGTATCAGGAACAGCGTGGCCAGCAGGAGGAGGGCAGTGATGGTGCCTCTGGACTGGGCACTGGTGAGGCCTCACCTCGAGGGCTGTGTTCAGTTCTGGGCCCCTCACTACAGGAAGGACATTGAGCTGCTGGAGTGTGTCCAGTGGAGAGACACCAAGCTGGTGAGGGGTCTGGAGAACAAGTCATACAAGGAGAAGCTGAGGGAAGTGGGCATGTTTAGTTTGGAGAAGAGGAGGCTGAGGGGAGACCTCATTGCCCTCTACAACTCCCTGAAAGGAGGCTGTAGAGAGGTGAGTGTTGGCCTCTTCTCCCAAAGGAATAATGACAGGAGCAGAGGAAACGGTCTGAAGTTGCCTCATGGGAGGTTCAGATCAGATATCAGGAAGAAGTACCGTACTGAGAGGGTGGTCAGGCACTGAAACAGCCTGCCCAGGGAGGTGGTGGAGTCACCATCCCTGGAGGTATTTAAGAAACGTGTAGACGTGGCACTTCAGGGCACGCTCTAGTGCCCGAGATGATGGGTCTGTGGGTGGGTGTGATGTGGTGGGCTGCAGTGGGTTTTGATTTGTTGTTTTTGTTTTGTTGTTGGTTTTTTTTGTTTTCTTTTTGTTTGTTTGTTTGTTTTTTGAGGTTGGACTCGATGATCTCAGAGGTCCCTTCCAACCATGGTGATGTTGTGATTCTGTGATTCTCACACTGTGCAAACTGCCCACACTGCACACACTGTGCACACACTGCACTCCCTCTACTTACACTGCTCACAAACTGCACACACACTGCTCACACTGCTGACCACTTGTTGTGGCTTTGACTGAATTGACCAACCAGAACGACAGATGGCCCCCTCCCTCCCCCCTTAAGTGAAAGAGGAAAGGGGGGAAAGAAAAAGGAATTAAAAAAAAGAGTTTAGAAAAAAAACCCTAAACTACTTTAATGAAAATATAAATAAATGAATAATGAAATAATAAATAATAATAATAAAAGGGGAAAAAAAAAGAAAAAAAAAGTATACAGTATATACAAAACCGTATCAAGCTCCCAGGACGATCACATCACCAGCAGGAACAAGGGAAAGTCCCAGACTGGACTCGGTGATGACCAGGAGCCGGATTCCGGATCTGGAGTCAGGAATGCTCGGATCGGGATCAAAAGCAGACGAATAGACAGGGTCCTCCTTGGACGTCGGCCATTGAAGGAAGAAAACTGACCCTTTGATCCCTCAGCTTTTATCCTGAGCATGATGCAGATGGGATGGAATACCCTGTTGGTCAGTTTTGGGTCACCTGTCCTGTCCGCTCCTCCCCACAGGTGGGACCCCTCTACGCTTTTCCGCTTCCGACCCTCCAGTGGGGCAAATAACAAATTTGCCTGACCTTGGTTGTTATAGCAATAAGTATAAGCAAGGGCCTCTCTGCTCACCATTCCTTGGTATAATCAGGTCTTGTCACTGTGAAAGTGAACAGTTTCTGAACAAGATGTTGTTAATTTCAGAGTTTAGTTAGTTAGAAAGAGGCCTAGCTGGAAAAGTAAAATTACTGAACAGAAAATTAGTGCTGTTTTACCTCAAACCAGGACACCACCGCGCACACACTGCACACGGTGTGGTCACACACTGTACAAACACTGCTCGCACTGCTCACACACTGCACACACATTGTGCACACACTACTCACGCTTCTCCTGCTGAATGCACACTGCTCACACTGCTCAGAGAGCTCACACACTGCTCACACTGCAGACACGGTGACTGTACGTACAGTGCACACACTGCACATACACTGCACACACACTGCTCACACTGCTCACCACTGCACACACACTGCCCACAGTGTGGTCACACACTGTACAAACACTGCTCACAGTGCTTACACACTGCACACACACTGCTCCCAGTACACACACACTGCGCACACACACTGCAAACACTGCTCATACACTGCTCTAAACGGCAAAGGCACTGCTCACACTGCACACACTGCTCACACACTGCTCAGACACTGCACGCACACTGCTCAAACTGCAGAAACCATGGACACACTGCTCACACACTGCTCACACTACACACACTGCAAACTCAATGTCTCACAGACTGCAAACACACTTCTCCCATGCTGCACAAACATTGCCCCTACACTGCACACATATTGTGTGCACACTGCTCACACTTCTCACACTGTACAAACTGCTCACACTCTGCACGCACACTGCACGCATGCACTGAACAAACACTGCACACCCTTCACGGATTGCTCACACACTGCTCAAACTGCAGACACGGTGACTGTATATATGGTGCACACACTGCACACACACTGCTCACAATGTGCACACACACTGCACACTGCTCACACTGTACAAACTGTTCACAGAGTGCTCACTCACTGCACACACACTGCTCAGACGCTGCAAACACACTGGCCCCAGACTGCACAAACACTACTCACACTGCTCACACGCTGCAAACACATTGTGTGTACACTGCTTACACTTCTCTTGCTGCACAAACACTGCACACACTGCTCAGAGTGCTCACACTCCACAAACACTGCACACACATAACGAATTGCTACACACTGCTGACACGGTGCCTGTACATACAGTGCACACACTGCACACACAGTGCGCACACACTGCACACATACTGCACACATACTGCACATACATTGCTCACAATGCACACACTGCTAAGACAGTGATCACACACCGCACACACACTGCTCACACTTCTCCCACACTTCACACACACTGCACACACTTCTCACGCTGCACAAATACCGCACACACTGCTCATATTGCACACACACTGCTTGGACATACTGCTCACACACTGCTCACACACTGAACACAGAGTGCATGCGGGGAGTGAGGAATTGTGGCGACACACTGCTGAGCAAGAGCTCGGCAGGTGTTCTTGCAGTGATGGGAAGGAAGCCTTGAGAACAGTAAACTATGTCCTTGTATGGTAATATGAAATAGATAGCAAACTAACAAACGGATAACAATATACCAAGACAAGTAACAAGGACTAATTAGCCTAGGCGGGATAAACATTTAAATGTCGCCAATTGTATCGCTCACAACGGTATGGACATTCGCCCACAACCTATCTGTGTAGAGAGCATGGCGCGTGATCAAAGAACAGAAACCACATATGCTGTAAAAGAAAAAAAAAAAGCATCCTTGTCTCACAACTTGGCGGAGTCCGTGCCCTGGTTGCCGCATCCATTTATCCCTCCAGATGCCCATCTCAGCCTCCAAGCAGTCCATCCGTGACTCCAGGAGTCCATCTGTCCCAACCACTGTCCATCTATCTGTTCAACCAGGTGTCCATCTGTCCCATAAGATGTCCATCTGTCCAAGAAGGTGTCCATGTCTCCCTCTAGATGTCAATCCATGACTCCAGGAGTCTATGTGTCCCAACTGCTGTCCATCTGTCTGTACAACCAGGTGTCCATCCATCTCTCCAGGTTTCCCTACCTCTCACCATTTGTGCATGCATCCATCCAGATGCTCATGCGTTCCACCAGGTGTGTATCCATCACTCCAGGTGTCCATCTATCTCAAGTGCTGTCCATCCATCTGGACAATAGGTGTCCATCTGTCCCACGAGAAGTCCACCTGTTCAACCAGGTGTCCATCTTTCCTACGAGATATCCATCTGTCCAATGAGGTTTCCATTTCTCCCTCCAGGTGTCCATGTGTCCCACCAGTTGTCCATCCATCAAAACACGTCTCCGTCTGTTCCTCCATGTTTTCATCCATCCATCTCTCCAGGTGTCCATGTCTGCCACCATGTTTCCATGGATCCTTCCAGATACTGATCTGTTCCTCCAGGTGTCCATCCATCACTCTAGGTGTCTATCTGTCCCAACTGGTTCCCCTATAATGGTACAACTAGGTGTCCATCTGTCCCACAACAAGTCCATCTGTCCAACCAGGTGTCCATCTGTTCCTCCAGGTGTCCATTTGTCTCACCACCTGTCCATGTATCCCTCCATCCGTCAGACCAGGTGTTTGTCTGTCCTTCCATGTGTCCATCCATCCATCTGTCCAAATGTCCATGTCTCTCACCACGTGTCCATATATCACTCCAGGTGACCCTCTGTCCCTCCAGGTGTCCCTCCATCATCCCAGTGTCCATCTGTCCCAGCTGGTGTCCATCTAGCTTTACAACGAGGTGTCCATCTGTTCCACGAGATGTCCATCTGTCCCACGAGATATCCATCTATCCAACGAGGTGTCTGTCTGTCCCTCCAGGTGGCCATTTGTCTCACCACAAGTCCATATATCGCTCCAGGTGACCATCTGTCCCTCCAGGTTGTCCCTCCATCATCCCAGGTGTCCATCTGTCCCAACCGGTGTCCATCTAGCTCTACAACGAGCTCTCCATGTTACTTTCGAGATATCCATCTGTCCAACAAGGTGTTCATCTGTACTTCCAGGTATCTGTGTGTCCCACCAGCTGTCCTTCCATGAAACCAGGTGCACGTCTGTCCCTCCACGTGTTCATCCACCCATCTCTCCAGCTGTCCATATTACTCACCACATGTCCATGTATCCATCCAGATACCCCTCCGTCCTGCCAGGCATTCAGCTATCAATCTAGGTGTATCTCTGTCCCATTTGGTGTCCATCTATCTGTAGAACCAGGTGAGCATCTATCCTACGAGATGTTCACCTGTCCAATGAGGTGACCATCTCTCTCGAGATGTCCGTCCATCACTCAAGGTGTCCATCTCTGCCAACCGGTGTCCATCTAGCTCTACAACGAGGTGTCCATCTGTCCCAGGGGATATCCATCTGCTCAACGAGATGTCCATCTCTCCCTCCAGGTGTTCATGTGTCCCACCAGCTCTCCATCCATCAAACCAGGTGTCCGTCTGTCCCTCTACGTGTCCATCCATCCGTCTCTCCAACTTTCCATGCCTCTCACCACTTGTGCATGTATCTATCCAAAAATCAGGAACTCTGTGGACAGAGGGAGGAAACGGAAAAGTCATGTGGACTTCTTCTTCCAGAAGCTACAGAGAAAGCCCCTCTGCCTGGAGCAGAGCATCCAGGCAAAGGTGCATTGTGGAGCACAGCTCAGGAAAGCACTGCTCTGGCCTCTCTCCCAGGCTCACAGTGGCCACTGCCCTGGTACCTGCACAGCAGGCAGGGAGGCAGGGCCTCCAGATGCCACCAAACCTTGGAAAGGTGGTGGCTGGAAGGGACCTCTGGGGTCTATCTGGTCCAACCCTGCTACTCCAGCCCAGCTGGGCTGCACAGAGCCAGCTGCCCAGGATGGTGGCTGATCATTCCTGAATAGCTCTGAGGAGGGAGACTCCACAACCTGCCTGGGCGACCTCTGTCAGTTGCCCTCACAATCTAAAAGTGTTTCCTGACTTACGGAGGGGACCTCCCGTGTTTCGGTGTGGGCCTGTGGTGTGGTCTCTGGTCCTGACACTGGGCACCACTGGGAAGAACCTGGCTCTGTCCTCTTTGCACCTTCCCTTCAGGTTGTGGCCACATTCCTGACTCTGACCCTTCCCTAGCCCAACCAGCCCCAGCTCTCTCAGCCTTTCTTCAGAGCACAGATGCTCCAGACCCTTCATCTTCTTTGAGGACTCTCTTGTATTGCTTTAATAGCAATGCCAAAGGGGGGGCGACACTGTGCTCATGGTCAGCTTGGAAGGCTCAAGGTTTTCCCTGTGGAAAGGGGCTGGTGAAGGTCTAACACGGGCACAGGTCAGAGCCAGCACCCTCAGGTCACTGGTGCTGGCTCTTGCTGAGTGCCCTGGGCCTGTGCTGGGCCCTGACACAGCACAGAGCCGACTGCCCATGCCAGAGGCACCCAGGGGGCTGCTGAGAAAGGGGGTGCCTCCTCGGCCACAGTCTGGAGCAGAAAGGGCCCGCACTGGCCCTGACCCACCAGCAGACCCCGGCTGCTCTCGCTGTTCCTCACAGAAAGCCCCAGCCCTGCTGAGGAGGCAGGACCAGGCTGCCCAGCATGTCTGCCTCCATCTTCCACCATCACGGACAGATGCCAGACAGTCCTGCAACACGACTCTTACCTCCCAAAATATCACAGAGGTACTCATTGAGGGTCTGTGCCAGCTCCTCAGTGCCTCTGTCCGTGCTGCTCTTCTGGACGAATTTCTCGGTCAACGCCGAGAAATTTCTCGGTCAACGCCAAAACCTGTAACAGGGACAGGCAGAAATCAGGAAATGGCCATGTGGGCAGCACTTTCTGGGGACCTGGCAGCACTTTCCACCATGCCCAGCCCGAGAGCCTGTTGGGGACACCTTCCAATGCCCGGCTCAGTGCTGGTGGCAGCAGGGGTTGACCGCCTAAGATGACGCATCCCGCTCTCTGTGGGCATCCCAGCAGAAGACCTCAGCAGTGACAAGATGGCCACTCTGTCTGAGGGGCTCCAAAGGGCCTGGTGTGCCCCAAGAGGGCTCATGTCCGTTGCTGCTCCTCCCTGCTCCCCCCACCTGAGACATCCGCAAAGAGCAGCACTCCGTGGACAGTCTGATTGTTGTCTTTGCTCCTGAGGGAGCTGTCAGTGAGCAGCAAGGGGAGGAAAGCTGCTCCTTTCTCCAGGTCTGAGTGGTGATAGTTCTCCTCCCAGGCAGAAGCCATCGTCAGCACCCTGTGGCACACGGGGCACCTCAGGAGAAGACAGTCATGCCCAGCTGTAGTGAGGACGAGGACCTCACCGCACAGTGCCAGTTGCACACTGAGCCCAGGGCCTCTGTGCAGGACCACTGGCCCTCTGCCCTCATGGATCACAATCACTGGTCACAATCAGCGGGTGGTGTCCTCCTCTGTTGGTCATCGGTTACCTGCCAGCTGACCTCACGTGTCACAATGGGCTCACAGCGACATCCTCCGTATGTCATCGCCTGCTGAGCAGCTGCCGCCGTCCCCCAGGGTCCCTCCTTGATGCAGAGCCTCCTTGAGGAGGCAGGGGTGGACAGTGTGGCGGTGTGCTCTCCCTGTTTTTCCCCCTCTTCCCACACCCCCCCACACGCCAGGATCTCCCCTTTGGTGAGGATGCTCACTTAAGGTTCTGCTCCTCGAGGTTAAGAGATTCCTTGCCATAACAGATCCTTGGTGAGTGACTAATAGCGTGTTAAACTTTGAAATCTTAGCGAAGTCATAGAAAGGATCGATTGTGCATATGTAATCTTTTAGAGATAAACTGTTGACCAAGTCTGGGACTAGGATTGGATCCAGCTGCACCCAGACTCCTCCCTGAGAAGGAGTTTAGAAAGCCAGGGGGTCCTTTCGGAACCTCGTGAGTCAAGGGGAGAGTCTCCCTGACAGCTTGTCTGACCCTGTCCTCTCTGCAGTAAATAATAGAGTGGACCTTGACATTGAATCCCATAAAACACTGTTGCATTTACTCCTGTTTTTATCATATTTACTACTGATTTTGTGAAATCACTGTTTCACCTTAATAAATATTTCACTACTTCACTCTAACTAGTGAAGTTAATCACTCCATCCACAGCACCATAGCATGGTTACTGCAGCCAAGTCTGCCCTTGAGCATCTCCTTGTTGGTGAGAACCAGGTCCAGCATGGCTCCTCTCCTCCTTTGCTCCTCCGTCACTGCCAGAAATTACCATTGACACATTCCAGGAACCACCTGGATTGCTTGTGCCCCGCTGTGTTGTCCCTCCAACAGATATTGGGGTGGTTGCAGTCCCCCATGAGGACCAGGCCCTGTGAAGATGGGGCTTCTCCTGTCTGTCTATAGACAACCTCATCTGCTCAGTCCTCCCTTGCCTTGCCTTGCCTTGCCTTGCCTTGCCTTCCCTTCCCCCTACTCTGCTCTCATCTGGGGGCACATGGTGGGTGGGAAGGGGATCTCCTGTACAGAGACACCCCCAGTGTCCAGGCTCCCTCAGTCACTCTGCTCATGGCCGTGGTACAGCCAGAGAGGACCCAGGTGCCTGGGCGCTGGCAGACGAGAGGGGACATGGACACAGACACACACAAACACTGACACACACACACACGGAAACACACACACACACACAGAGTGTAGCTTTGCTGAAGGGCTTTATTGATCATTAGAGGAAAAGGGCCTAGGTCTCCCAGGGGATCAGGTGGGGTCATCCGGCGATGATCATCTCCTCATGCTGCTGGAGGGGGACGGGACACGGGTGTCACCACCAGTTCCAGTCCTGAAAGACAGAGACCCCAGAATGAGACCCCCCAGTGTCAGCTGGGGCATGAGAGTGACCTTGTCCACCACCGTCTCTCTGCAGGGACCTGGGGAAGGAGAAGGGACTTGGAGTCCTCAAGAGTCCAAGGACAGGATTTGGCTCTCCTGAGATCTACGTGGCACCCAGAGCCCCTTGCCCAGCATGTCATTCCCCTGGGAGGCCCCTAAATCTCCTGGATGCCTGCCCAGCCCTCACGGTCATTCTGGGAGTCTGTATGGCCCCAGAGCCCCTGCCTGGCCTGCATGGTGACCCTCTGGATCCGTAGAGCCCCGCTGGGTGCAAGGAAAGGCATGGGGGCCGCTCTGTCCAGCTCACCCTGGGCCATGCATCACGCAAAGTCCTCTCTCTTTGCCTCTCCCATACCTATGGTCTTCTTCCCACCCCAGAGGGCTCAGGGGGCCCCCAGGACCCAGAGTCCTTTGTGAGGCTGGAGACGCCCCGATGCTGCTCACCTAGGCATGAAGGACTGCAGCCAGGCGTCTCTGGCGCAGAAGGTCCACATCCAGGTCAGCCACGGGGGGCTGGGGAGAAAGGGAGGGTTAGGGACAGGC
>JAHREE010111357.1:0-11654 GCA_033628505.1 Tringa tobata | reverse complement strand
TGGAAGGGACCTCTGGAGATCATCCAGTCCAACCCCCTGCCAAAGCATTGTCACCCAGAGCAGGTCACACAGAAACGTGACCAGATGGGGTCTGAATGTCTCCAGAGAAGGAGACTCCACACCATCTCTGGGCAGCCTCTTCCAGGGCTATGGCACCCTTAAATGAAAGAAGTTTTTCCGCATGTTGAGATGGAATTTCCCGTGTTCCAGCTTGTGCCCATTGCCCCTTGTCCTGTTGCTGGGCATCACTGAGAAGAGCCTGACCCCCATCCTCTTGATACCCACCCTTTAGATATTGATATGCATTGATGAGAGTCTCCTCTCCTCTCCCTCTCCCCCTCCCTCTCCCCTCGACATAACTGTCTTAAGGAAGACCTTCTGCTATGGACTTTGATGGATATCTAGAAGATTGTGCCCATTACAACCACCTCATTATTACACCCTTTGCTATCAACCTTTCTGTGATATTAACCTCAGCGTTTAAAGAAATCCAAAGTATGAACTCGTACAACCAGGGGACTTAGTTCTTCCCTAGAACTCTGCGACAGTTGCACAGTGAGACTAGTGCCTTGTGCCAGCTGACGTAACCATACCCAGCAAGCAGAACCTTGGAACTGCTGGGTTCAAGCAGGAGAGTGACAGATGAAACGCTTTTCTTTCTGAAGAGGGCCAGGTGCCTGGAGTTAAGATGTAAAGGCCTTCAGTAGTGCTTTGATGCTCAGCTGTTTCATCCTCTCTTTGATGGTAATAAATGGGAGAGAAATTCACAAGTCAGATGACTATAAAAGTACTCCCGATCCGAAGACGACACCTGCCACTGTCTGTCTGCCGCTTTTCTCTTTTTTGTTTTTGAAGTTTTTGTCATTTTAATAATATTGATAATTTCTACAGCCTCATCGCTCCCTTCCCCTCTTCTATCAGAGTTATTCTAAGTCAGATTTGGAACAAATTCTTCAGTTGATATGTCTTTAATGGTACAGTTAGGGTTCCCATGTTAACACTAGTCCTTTTCCACTTGTACATCTGGCACCACAGGAAAAGCACAAGCTCTTTGCTAAGTCATCTTCCCACCTGCAACAATCCAGGCACAACGACACCCAGTCAGCTACCAGTATTTGCCAGGGCTGTCAGCTGCATCAGTGACCTTGCAGCTATGATTTAGTTACAGAAGCAACAAAACCTTACATGTTAGCCATAAAAATACTATTTACTCCTTTAGGAATACTGATTTTAGTACAGTTATTAACAAAGACAAGCACTGTGTGACTGCACTGAACTTTCTCACATTAAGATGCTGGGTTTGTTCAACATGGGGTTGGTTTTGAGAGAAGCAAAAGTCAGATTAACATAATTCTAAATTCTCTTAGAGACAACAGAGCATACAAATAGAGATGTGAATACTCCATATGTAGTCAAAAGTACGTATTTGTTTGCTAAAGCCTGATGCATAAAAAAAAAGACAAAAAGGAGAGGAAGTATCAGATCAGAAGAGGCTGTATCAGTGTCAGATACAGCCAGATCAATGGAGGTTCTAATCATGCTCCTAAAGTATGATAAGCTGTAGGGAAGACACGAATGCATACACAAGTATATATTTTAAATTAATTTCTTCAAAATCTTTCCATTCTGGATGAAATTCTTTGCTACTGCTCGCAATTTCTGAAAAGCAATGGATCTGAGTTGAATCTGAAGAGGTAAATGTGAGCATCTATTTATGCTCTTTCATAATATAAGAGCAAGGAGCCATTCAAGAAAATTGAAAGACAACAGGCGTGAAGTTAAAAGACAATATTATTATAAAGCACGTAATTAATGTGTTGAACTCTCCACCACAAGATAAGAATGATGTGATAGCAGCAGACAGAAAAAGCATACATTTAACTAAAACATTGTTACAATAGACAGAATATTAAAATACATTTTGATAGATGTATAGCAATTAGAGTATTGCGAGATGTATCAGATGTTATGACAAAACAATAAAAGCAAGGAAATGAAAAAAAATATACCATATCCCTTTATTCAAACTTCACACAGATCAAGCACCACAACTCAAAACCTGATGACTTTAACTTCCATCACACATCTCTTAGTCAAGATCGCCCCCTCCCTCCATCCCTATTCCTTTGCTGAGATTTACTGTAAAGCCTCTCCTTTGTCCATGAGGTTTGTGTTCAAAACTGTAGATTACTTTAAAATGACCTAGAGGTAAAGTGACCTCAAATTCATCACAAAAAATAATAACCTATCCATGTATTAAAGTTCTTAAGCCTGAGTTTTCTAGCACTGATACTTTTAAAGAAATATTAGGCAATGTGAAAAGGCAATTTCAGCCTCAGCCTAATGTGTAGGTGTGATTATCAGGTTCTTAATTGATGCTCATTAGGCGACCTGTGTTTTCTGCATACAGAATAAAGAAAAGCAAGTACTTGGCACATCTACTTTTAGACAGTAAAGGACATAACTACTTCTTCATTTCCAGAGTAACTAGGTCTCAATTTTAAAACCAAGCTAGATGTGTAGCTCACTCATTAGATATAGGTTATTTTCATACTCAGTGATTTATCTTAACACAGAAACCGAAATTTCCAATATATATATATGCAGTTGAAAAGCAGTAAAATATTTTACTTTATCTATTGTTCCAACTTCTAACAAGAAGCTGGAATTAAAATACCTCTTATTAGATTAGTTTGCTCTGAGAATACAGAAAAGAACAGTAGTAAAAAACATATTATGCCATTTTATAGACACAGCAATAATGAAAACACTGCTAAAGCACTGAGATTTGCCAGCTACTGACGAGACTCAGGAGGAATCCTTTAACAGATGTTTCCTGCATCAAACAGATACTTAGCCCTCTCTGATTACCATGATCTTGAGAATTCATGACTTGATTCAATGATCAACACCTCTTTGGCAGTCCCATAAAAAACAAATTCTTGCAATGGGTTTTCCTTCCACACAGCAGCTGGTAAAATATATTTATGGCCTTGAGTCCCTTATGGGGAAGTTGTATTACAGCATTCACCTCTTCATGACATAATTAGGGTTCTGACAGGGCATCAGTCATACACTGATGAATGCACATTCCATTTTCTTTGCCGTTTTAAAAGCTCCTGTCCTCACGGTGACCAGCGACTACTGTACGAGAAGCTGACTCGACCACTTGCTTACTTATTGAAAATCATATCTGCTGTGCTACAAGATTATTGACTATTATTTACTGCAAATTTACTCCAACAAGCTTCCTTTGACAGCTGCTATTTATTATTTTTAAATGTCCCCTAATATACAATGCACCGAATACTATTCCCCCTGGATAACTTCTTTCCTTAGCTTCAAGTTTCATCATTAAACATTATTTAGGCACCCTTCAGGAAGAGGTACTAAACTCATTTTACAGTAAGAAGTCACCACCTAAATTGGGAGCTTCAGTAGCTTATACCCTGGACTGGCATTAGTAAGAAAATAATAGTTGGAGATATGAGATAAGACTGGAAATACGGATGGTCAAATGAACGTCATTTTAATACAATACCTAGATCTATTTGTTTCATCTTCTTTAATTTATTTTTAGAAGTCTTCAAATCTAGGTCATGATAATAATATTTTATATCTATAACACACGCTTCATCCCAGCAATACTCACTCAGCTCACAAAATATACATTGCATATATAATACCAGTGAAGTACCCTCATTTTTGAAAAAAAAAACCAACCTTGAAGCAAACTGTACCAAACAGACACTGAAAATAAATTCTTGCCAAGGAAATGCGAGATATCCCTTGATTTTTCACGTTATTAGAAGATTTTTAGAGTTATGTGGTAGCTTTTTTGTCAAAGTTTATACCTCTTCAATTTTGACTGATTTTCATAATGAAAATAGCACAGCTCAACTGAAGTTATCTGCTGCTTTTCATTTCCCTTGGTATTTATCCTGTTAGTATGAATAAGAGCTCAGGCACCTGGAATGGCATGATTTATTTTTGCTATCCAGCACATATTAAAGTTCCTTATGAGGGGGATGAAAATAACAGGCACCTTGGGCCAGGGCAAATGACATCTTTTAAAAAATATATCTTTATAATAGTATTTTTAATTCAGTTTTTTACGTTTAGTAGGGTAAGTCAGGAGTAACAGTTCAGTGGAAAATAATGGACCTTTTTTAGCATATAACTGGCATAAGAAAAACAAAACCTTTGATTTGCAATAAGTATTTCTTAATAGTAAGTCATCTCATTTGGAATGGAATACAAGAGACAGCAAATCGCTGAATGACTGGGTAATTCCAACTACACAGTTTTTATAATTATATCCCGAAAACCAGTGAGATTAAACACCTGAACTTAGCCTAGCAGCTTAAAACATACACTTCAAAAAATATCACCTTGCCAGCTTCTCGCACATAAATCACGGAGTGCCACCTTGCCTTTGCAACCCTTACCTTCTCAGCTGCTAAAAATTGCCGGCATCATTAACTCACTTCATATTATGCTATTTCTCTTTCTGCCCAACCTGTCACCGCCTCATTTTCTCCCGCATCCCCCGGTTTGACAGATGCACTTGCAGTAATACTTTTTCTCCTTTTTTTTGACTTATTCAGACCGTGCGATATCGCCGGCTTCCTCCTGGGAGCGCTGCTGTACCAGGAGCCTGCTTCCTCTGCTGGCAAGAAAAACTCAAGGAGAACTTCCCAGCACCACCAGAACCGCAATAATGCATCCTACAGATCCACTGCTTATTTCCCATTTATCCCACGCTGTGCGGATTTATCCATGATTTACACAAACAACCGATTTTTCCAAAGGAAAATTCTTTACAAAATCTTGCATAAAACTGGCATGTAGCAAATAATGAGTTTCATTTGTCTTTTAAAAATGAATTTTAAAAGGGAAACTAGACTATAGTGGTGATTGCAGCATGGACAGATCCATATGGAACCCTATCAAAATAATGAAACTGCTGATGTAACCATAATAAAGGAGAATTAATTCCCCAAAAAATACATTATTTCTATAAAATCTTATAATCCAACAAGTTTGGTAACATTATTAAACCACATTAAATTCTGTTTAAAAACTACTTGTAAAAATATAAAGTAAATCAAACCACCTGAAAGTTAAAAGTATCAAATTAAGGTGTCTCTAGAGGGGTCTATCAAGGGCTACTCTTAGCCCTGTTCATTTCAGTGTTTCAGGAATGGCTAAAAAATCACTGTATTGATAAAAGTTATACTGATATTGACAGGTAAATGTGCAGGGTAGACAGGATCACTTAAACTCTGTCTAAAGGTACGCTGCACTCTCCTGATGAAGTAAGAAACCAAAACATACTGTTTCTACTGCCTTACTCCCTTATCCCTGATAAAACCAAGGAAATCCTGTATTTTATATAGCTGTCAGTTCTCTCAAGCTGCCGAGTGTTTAACCGTAAAATAAACAGGGTTTAAATGTGCAGATGATACAAATGTGCATACAATCACAATCTGTAAAATGACCCAGATGTGGCTGTGGGCAAAGAGAAACTGTTTTCCCAAATTACTCTTATTTTCTTAATACCCATCTTTGATTTTAGTCTGCCTTTGCTTCTAGGCTAGCAAGGATCTTAGCACTATTTCTATGTAATATCTGCCAGTTCATTTAATGGTCTGCTTACTCCCTCTTCCAGATCATTAATGAAGATGTTAAATAAGACCAGTCCTAACACTAATCCCACGGTGCCTTGGCAGACAGCTCTCCTCACAACACAATTCCTCATAGCCTTTGTTTGGAGGTTGTTTGGATGATGCAGCCGACGCAAAAGGGGGCTGCCCACCCCCTCGGCCACATTAACCACAGGGAACAGATGACACCAATTACCCAAGAATTTCACCCGTTTTTATTTACTTCTTTACTTCTTTTTTTTTTCACTTCTTTTTACTTTTTACTACTATTTTACTTCTTTTATTTACTTCTGCTGCAAGTCAGAAAATGAAGAGTGTTGACAAGGTTCTAGAGAAGAGCCCTAAACCTTTTGGTTCCTGACACCTGAGAGACAGGTCAGCAACCAGACGGCTGTAAATACTCCAGATGACAGACAATTCATAGAAACAAATCCCTGCTTTTTGAAGAGAAGCCCCATTGGATTAACTCAGAGCGATAGAAACTCTCAGTTCAAAAAAAACCACTTGTTTTTCCTAAAGTGCTCCAAAACCAGTGCATATTAGGTTGAAAGTGACTTATGAGAAGTCAGCTTCCTCTGCCTCTTCAAGGCCAAAAACTATTTAGCACTGTTTGAACTGCATTTAAGTTACTTTGGACAGAGATTTCTACAGATAAAGGATGCTCAAGATAGTTTTCCCTCCAGATAATGATCTAGGTAATGTTGTTCTTACCTACATGGTATCACCAATTCCTTTTTAGTGGCTGGCATCCCTTTTTCTGTCACAGCTTGTTGGTGTAGTTTTCCTTTCTGGCAGATCAGCCTACAGATGGTGAAAGCATAATCTTTCCCCCTTTGAAAAAAAAAAGAAACAAACTGAATATAAAATAAGACTTTTAATGGTCACCGTGATTTTCAACAGTTTTTATTCTATTTGTATAAATAATTTATATATCTCTTGTGAGCCATAGCGGAAGCTTCCCACTATTACAAAAAGGGTCCAGGGACTTTTCAAGAGAGCAGTGTCCTCAAACCCAGGACTACTGCAGTTAGTTATGTCTTTGGGCAGCTTCTTACTGTGCGCTTTCATGATTCAAATACTATTCATGTTGGTTGTAGATATAAATCCTATAAATCCTCATCCAGTGTGCTTCTGAAGTCCAGTTAGAGGTTGCCTTTTGTTTATTTTCTTCAGTTCTTTCAGGGTTTTATTTCTTCACCAGATTCTACTTTGTAGTAACCAGTGTTTATCTTTCCCTTGTTACTCCAATGTCTAAAACCTTTTACAGTGCAAACACTTTTATTTGCTATTTACACAGCTTCTCTTTTCCTTAGGAAAAAGGAATAGGAACAGTTCACCCCTACTTTCTCAACAACCGTCCTTAGCCTGCGATGGGCCACACTCTAGTAATACAAAATTCTCACCACTGCTGAAGTCTGCGTGAGGGAATCGAAGGCAAAGGTTGAAATACAGTCAAGAGAATTCAAAATATCCGCAGGCAAAAGGAATAAATCATCCCCAGTCCTGCCGAGTTGCCAACCCTTAAATTGAAAAAGTGCATCCAAAAGCGAGGTTTTGTCCTTTTATGAACTTTCTTGTACTGCTGGCAAACACCTTCCTTATCAGGTTCTACCCTGCCAAATAACCTCGCTGCCAAATCGACATTCTCCCCACTTCACAAATCATGAGAACCTTTATGGCACAGGAGCCCACCTCTTACTGCTACAGCAGTTTAATCAGCAACCCTTTATCGACAGGCCTCTGCCAACACTTCTCAGATACGGTATTTCATTATCAGGAGGGGGAAGAAATAAATAAGGGCTTCAGCATGTGCAAAATGCAAATGGAAATTTAAGTAATGTGAAGGATTTCACACAATTCCAAAACACAGCAAGAGAAAGCTGGCTGAGGAACAGCGTGGATCTCAGACTCACACAAACGCCGACTGGAAGAGACCTCTGCTGTTGACCTAGTCCAGCGTCCCACTCAAAGCAAGGTGGTCTTCAAAGCGAGCTTAGGGTCCCCAGAGTCTTCCCCAGGAGTATACTCCAGGGGTGGAGATTTCACACACATGCTGGACAACCTGCCCCCATGCTTACCTCCTCTTCAGCAATTCTTCTTTTTCTTATATAGTAAAAATTTCCCTTCCTGAATGCCTCGTGTCTTCTTGCCATGCACCTCTGAGAAGAGCCTCTGCAACAACTCCTCTGCAACAACTCCTCCTTTCCTTTAGCTAGTGAAGATAGCAATAAGTGTAGAAAGCCTTGCCCTTCTCTTCTAAGCAAACACTGCTCTCATCTTCTGACTGAGCATCATGCGTTCCAGCCCCCTAACCATGTTGGTGGAGCTCGGCTGGACTCTCTCTAATTTGCCAATGTCTTCCCATGCTGAGGAATCCAAAACTACCCACAGGAGCCTGCATGTGGGTTGACATGTGCTAATTAATCAGAAATCACCTCTTTCCTTGACCTGATGGCTGTTGCCTCCATTGCCACATGGATGCACTGCTGGCTCATCATCAACCCCTGCAGATGTGGCCTACAGAGCTGCTCTTCCACCAGCCAGTCCCCAGCCCAGCGTTCCTTGCACGGGGTTACTCCACCCCAGTAGCTGGGCTTTGAAAAAGAAGCATCTTCTTGCTTCTATACAAGCCCAGGCTTCTTTGTTTCTGAGTTCCCTCACGTTTTTCAAATCTATATGCTCTGAAACCCAGCGAGCCATTCACCAGTTCCTGTCTTTGCAGCCCACAGCTGTTTTCTTTTTTGCATTCTTCTGCTCCCTGGTACTTCTTTCCCCTTGGGGAAAAAAAATGAATAAACCTTGGCTGGTCCTTCTCCCTGTTCCCAAGCTCTCCCTGGCTTGAAAACCAGTAAGGAAATTAAACCTCAGCCCACAGTATTGATATGCTGCTTCTTTCCAACCAGGAGGAAAAATATCTTTCTACTCTCCACAAAATTCTTCCTAAAGAGTTAAAGCTTTTATCCATTCCACAACTGTCTCTAGCCTGTACCAAACTCAGCAAGGTCTACCCTTTCCTTCCAATCTGCTACCCTTGACCAAGGTTCAAGAATACAGTAGCCATTGTAAGCTCTTTGGGCCAATGCTTGTATAATCAGGAAGCCAGACAACCTTTTGGGGCAAAAATTAGTATCTTAGAAAATGAAAATAAAGTTCATAATATGGGACACTCACATTACTTTCACTAGCCACTTTGAGTTCTGTTATTGCACTCTCACATGACGTGCGATAGGGGTACAAGTAATAAATATATGTATGGAAGGCATCCAGTTTTGTTTAATTTACTGGCATTGTTTGAGGAGCTCTGAATCATGTCAGAGATTTAAAGGGATTACTGATAGAGAAGAGTGTAACCTTTCTTCCAATAAAACAGCTGTGCCGAAAAATTTCCATAATAACAGTGGCTTTTAATTATATAGAGAATTGTAAAGCCTTTTTAGCATCATATCAATAATGCAGCTTAGATTCAAAAGTTGCTAAAGAGATAATCCTCCATCTTTTTTTTTGTCAAGGCCAGTTTGTGAATAGCAACGACTTAAATCCCAATGTCATACATTTCTTTCAAGGGAAGGAAAGAATAGTCTTTATTTCCCTGGAACTTGGGGTGAAAAATTATAAACAGTGCTTGGAAAACATTATTCTCCTAAGAGTCCTTCAAGAAATGATACCGATGACTCAAAAAATAAATTTAAAATAAAAATATCAGAAATATGGCAGAGACATGAGAAAGAATTTATCCTAAAATATCTAGCCCAACAATACTGATAAGAATAAACCAAAAATCTCTATATCTAGAGGTGGTATGTTTTACTAAAGAAGGATTATTTTTAGCCATTCTCAAGGCCCGGACAAGTCAGTGAAAATTGCATTTCTTTATCTTCCACTCTTCTTGCTTCTCTCTGTGATTGAACACTGGCCTCTGACTGCGTAATGCTTATTCATTCCTCATTTTCTGGGCAGATCACTAGTTTGTGAAGATAATTAGAGACCCCTGCTATTCCTTCTAGGCCTTGAATCTTCAGGCTAATTAAAATGAAGTACAGCATAAACATAGGCAGCTGATAAAGGCCTGCAGGGAGGTACTAGGAATCGTACTATTTGTGTAACAGAGAAGTAAAAGCTGGTTGCATCTTCCAGGACAGTTTTTGCTGTGGTCCTCATTGTATTTTGCCCAGCAAATCTCACTTCTTTCTCTTATTACAGCTCCTTGCATCTTATGACACTACCTATGCTTCAACAAATATTATCCCAATGTTTTTCAGGACAGCATCAAAGTACAATATCTAAACTTGAAGGAAAGTTCTCCATCTCAAGATCACCTTCTCCTAAATCTGCTTTTTTTTCCTTGAGGTGCTAATCTTAAATGTAAAACATCCAGGGTAAGAGAATACACCTCAGAGCTCTGTCTGTATAAATACAGTATTGGCTACAAAGAATGTCTCTGCCTCTCTCCGGTTACCGATTTTCTCCTTTTTCCTTTCATCTGTTTTAGTGTTTTCTTAAATATCTTCAAGGCTTCACCCTTTGAATAAACTACTCCAGGATTTAAATATTTTATTTTCTCCTCCAGACAAATGTAGCAATTTTTACTTATTTGGGAATTGCCAATATTTGTCTACAAAACAAGGAAAAGTCCCGGCACTGAACTATGTCTCAAGATACAGTAAAGTCCCTAAGTTGTTAAGTAGGTTGTCTGTAGTTATCCCATGAATATCCAACTCCCAGAAGTTAAACCACGACTGTAAATTAGATTATTCTATTGTAAACAGGTAAATGCATCTATGCTGATGGATCTGAGCATCTAAAAGCAAGCAGAGGATCTAACCGGGAAGGGAGTAAGAGCTTTTAAGGAGTCTATAATTTTCAGTACAAATTGATAAAACAACTTTTTTTTTTTTCCACTTATTTTCCAAACATCTTACTTCTGAATTTAGGCTGGGTCTTAGCCAATTTTTCTCCAGTATTACTCTATAATTTAAGAACTGCAAAAGATGCTTTTCTCCTTTGGGCATAATATTTTGGAAAGAAACACTCAGGAAAGAAACTTGATCTTGCTTAATATGGTTATAGAACTTTGAAATGCCGTACTTTGTGTACAACACTGAACGTTTCTGAAGGAATCCACATATTTTCAGATCTTTCTTTTTCTCCAGTTTTGCTTTCTAATACACAAAAAGCATACTTAGTCTGTAATAGCTTGATCTCAGGGGTCTGACACCAAGACATAAATAGTCAAAAAACAGGGCTTCCCACATTTGACTTCAATGCTGCCCAGCCTTGAAGATACCTGCATTCCCAGCAAGATAAACTTCTGCTGTGGCCAATTTTCTGTAGGCAATTTTCTTCCCCCAGGATGTGCACAAGCATCAAGATTTGAAGATCTCAGTTTCTTTATACCTTGTATGTTGATGGAATTGCCTATCTCTACATATCTTGCTTTTGCTCAAAGAGATGTAGATTCTTGTAATGTTTACCAGGTCAACTCTTGAACAGAAACATGGAGAGGAGAATACTGTAGAAATCTCCGCCAGTCTCTCTCCTGATGGCTTAAAATGGTCACACAAGGAATAATATATGTAGGTTCAAAGCACTCTGTCTGATTTGGAGCAGCATATGGACTTGTCGATCTCCTGCCACCAAAGGGACTGTCATTATCACTGGGCTATTAGGTACTCTGATGGAGAAAGGAAGAGGAACCTCTTTAGTAATAAAATATTTCCCTTCAATAAAAAGGGGAAAAAAAAAGAAGAGTGTAGACGGATACTGAATACCTAATAACATAACTTAATAATGACACCGTTAAGACGCAGATTCACTCCCAACAAGCCAAAATTAAATTCATACTCTGCAAAGCTCCTGTTACAATTAATGGCAAGATGACAGTCTAAGATCAGAATATCCTCCCGGAGACAGTTATATTACAAAATATGGAGTCTGAGGTGGCTATGTTCGGCAGAAAATTAGATTTGGTAATTCCAGGTTAATCTAAAC
>JAHREE010111351.1:0-11880 GCA_033628505.1 Tringa tobata | reverse complement strand
CCCTGCTGGGGCTGCAGAACGCAGGTGGGTGCAATAAATATCCCTGGAAATTATTTTTATTCTTTTTGTTGTTGTTGTTTCAAGGTGGTATCTTTCTGAATGGCAGGAATGTCAGGATATGCCTGACAAATTTGGTGGCCTTTAACGATATTGCCACAGCCTTGGTAGACAAGGGCAGAGCAACAGACATCATCTACCTGGACTTATGCAAAGTGTTCCACACTGTCCTGCACAACATCCTGGTCTCAGAATTGGAAAGTCATGGATTTGACAGATGGGCCACTCAATGGATCAGGAACTGGCTGGATGGCTGCACTCAAAGGGTTGTGGTCAACGGCTCAATGTCCAAGTGGTGGCCAGTGACGAGTGGTGTTCCTCAGAGATAGGTACTGGGACCAGTGCTGTTCAACATTTTTGTTTGAGAGATGGACAGTGGGATAGAGTGCGCCCTCAGCAAGTTTGCTGATGGCACCAAGCTGTGTGGAGTGGCCGACACGCTGGTGGGAAGTGATGCCGTCCAGAGGGACCTGGACAGGCTGGAGAGGTGGGCTTATGCAAACCTCATGAAGTTCAGCCAAACCAAGTGCAAGGTCCTGCACCTGGGACATGGCAATCCCACGCACAAATACAGGTTGAGCGGAGAATGGCTGGAGAGCAGCTCTGAGGAGAAGGACTTGGGGTTGTTGGTGGATGAGAAGCTCAACATGAGCCACCAACGTGCACTGGCAGCCCAGAAAGCAAACCGCATCCTGGGCTGCATCAAAAGAAGTGGAGAACTGGAGGGGAAACAAACACACACCATGAAAAAGGACAGGGTGACAGCGGCTGCTTGGGGACAGTGAGACACTCGAACATTGTGAGGCTGAACAAGGAGTTGGTAACCTGTACATGGGACTGGGAGCAGGGCAGAGAGTGCAGGTTTATCTATTAGTTTTGATATCCTACTAATATGACACTGGGTATTGAGAACCTTATTAGAGGGATGGACAGACCTTGATATGAAGCCTGAAAATGACAGCCTGGAGGGCAGTCACTCAGAGAGAAAGCTTTTGAGCATCAAAGCAGAGTTTTAACATGCAGCAGAACCTGACAAGGTAAATAAACCAAAAGCAAAATGTTAGCACAGTAATATTACACACAGCTAGTCTGTCCCTAGAAAATGGGAATCAGACAGGAGCAATGCTGATTCACCAAAGTTCAAGGATCTCATATGTTTATTTGCACAGATAAATTAAGACATTCAGTGTGCTAAATAAGCATGAAATAGGCAGGTAGAGCAGCTGATGCAATAGTTTAGAGAAGCCCCCCGGGGTTATGCGAGGTGCTGAAATCTGAAGCTGTAGGATTTGTACTGAGTTGTGGTTGTGTGTCTAAGTCTTCTCTTTTTGTCCCATCAGTGGACGAACTGCTGAGTTCTGTAGGGGCCAGATTTTTCGCATATCCCTTCTAGCTTTATAAAATTGCCTTAAGATGTCATTCTGTATGTGTTGAAAGTGGGGAGGATAGTTTGGGGCTGCTGCATCCACAATGCTAATTCTGCTTTTCCTTTTTGCAGCGGTACAAACAACTCCACCGCGTGAACTGGCAGCAAAGAAAGTCCCATCTTCTACACCTTCTCCTCCGATCCAGGGTCAAAGCGTGCTGAGCTACAGCCCGTCCCGCTCCCCCAGTGCCAGTCCGAAGTTCACTACCAGTTGTATCGCAGGGTACAGCCCCCAGCTACAGGCTCTGTCAAGCAACAGCGCTTCTTACGGCGGCGCTGTCACCTATTCGCCAAGCAGCAGCTACAATAAGGTAAGGACCAAGACAGCTCCCAAGTGTTGTCCCATGTGCCATCCAAGGTGAGCGGCGCCAGCAGAGATTTTGCAAAGTAGATGGAAATTCGTCAAATCGGGATTTGTCCTTTTTTCCCCAGTGTCACTTCACCTCTTTTCGAGTGGCTGCTTTGTTCCAGGACAAAGCAAAAATAAGAAACCAAAATGTAAATATAAAGGAGAAAAATAAAAACAACCCCAAATCTTTTATATTCATGTCGTTTACAAATCAAGGTGGACTTCTGTCTTCCCCAAATGACGCAGCCATTTGTTTTTATTTGCCCAAGGTCTCCAGCTTCAGCCCCTCTCCCAGTGGATCACCGTACCCGGCCAGTATTGGACCAGTGGAAAGCGGTGGGCTACGATCTCGTTACCGCTCTTCGCCCATTCCCTATAATTCTCCTACTGGCAAAGAAGACTATATGACAGACCTCAAATCACTGGACACCTTCCTTCGAAACGAAGAAGAGAAACACTACAGAGTTCAACTAGGTAAATAAACTGATTTTATTGGAAAAGCTTGGTAAAGGAGAAGGGTTGGTTTTATTTGAGACTGGCTTTTTTGGGTTAGAAAAATTGCAAAGGTTTCCAGTGGACTTGTGCTAGTAATTACTGAGTAATTAGGACGTGAGGTAAAACACCATCATTTCTACACGTCTCCATGTCTTGGGAGCTTCAGAAAGTTTTCCTCCAGAGTATTCCTTTGGATAGGATACATGTGCTGATAGATTATCTCTGTGGCGTGGTTGGTTGACCATGATAAGATGATGGGCCTTTATCACCTTAATGAGAGGGGTGGTTTGTGGAGAAGGTGTTTCAGATAAAGGGGGGAATTACCTGCTGGCAAATTTTGAGCTGTGTAGGGACAATCAAGATAAGGGTGAAATCAGTGTTTATGTAGACTGACTTCCATGTATGTATTCATGGCAGTTGGTGTTTGTGTGGCTTCTCAAAGCCTTAATATACTGATGTCAGGCTGTTCTGCCATCCAGCGAGACCTGGACAGGCTGGAGAGTTGAGCAGAGAGGAAACTAATGAAATTCAACAAGGGCAAGTGCAGGGTGCTGGACATGGGGAGGAATAACCCCCTACACCAGGACAGTTTGGGGGTGACCTGCTGGAGAGCAGCTCTGAGGAAAAAGACCTGGGAGTCCTGGTGAACAACAGGATGACCATGAGTCATCAGTGTGCCCTGATGGACAAGAAGGCCAATGGCATCCTGGGGTGCATCAGGAAGAGTGTGACCAGCAGGTGGAAGGAGCTCATCTTCCCCCTCTACTCTGGCTTGGGGAGGCCACAGCTGGAGCACTGTGTCCAGTTCTGGGCTCCCCAGTTCAAGAAGGACAGGGAACTGCTGGAGAGGGCACAGCAAAGGGCTACAAAGATGCTGAGGGCACTAGAACATCTCTCTGCTGAGGAAAGGCTGAGGGACTTGGGTGTGTTTAGTCTGGAGAAGAGGAGACTGAGGGGGGATCTCATCAACGCCTATAAATACTTAAAGGGTGGGTGTCAGGAGGATGGGGACAGTATTTTTCCAGTGGTTCCCAGTGACAGGACAAGAGGTAATGGGCACAAACTTGAACATGGGAAGTTCCACCTAAACCTGAGGAGGAACTTCTTTCCTGTGAGGGTGGCAGAGCCCTGGAAGAGGCTGCCCAGAGAGGTGGTGGAGTCTCCTTCTCTGGAGACATTCCAACCCCCCTGGACACGTTCCTGTGGGACCTGCTCTGGGTAACGCTGCTCTGGCAGGGGGTTGGACTGGATGATCTCCAGAGGTCCCTTCCAACCCCATATCATTCTATGATTCTATGTGTTGTCTATGCTGTTGCTTCCAGAATTATTTGGCAATAATCACACATGTTTGTTTAATGATTTAATTTTTTCAGGGAGTTCAGACTCCAGCTCTCCTTCCACCAGCCCAACTTTTTGGAACTACAGCCGTTCCATGGCAGACAACGCACAGATGCTGAGAAAATTCCAGTATCAGCCGGCTTGCAGGTCCCAGGCTCCGTCAGCACACAAGGACGACGCTGATCTGAGCTCAAAACAGGCTGCAGAAGAGGTAAATTGGGGAGCAAAGTGGTCGAGAGGGAAAAACAGGCCTCTAAAATACAAAGCTTTGTGCAAAGGTTTAGATTTGAGCTGTATCAAAAATTTTTTATAAAAATCCTCTAGCATTTAACCATCTTCATACAGCTTCACTCAAAGACTATTCAAATTCTGAATTTTAGTTGGAAAATGGCTTCTCCCTCAGAGAGCAAGGCGTATTCTGGATAAAGTATATTTGTGATATAAAAATTGAGTTGAAATTGATCTGTGTTTAACCCAGTGGAAGAGCTGAAGGATATTGAGCAGAAAGCCTTTACGCTTGAGCCTGGTGCGAAGGAATACAATTCATGTGCCTTCAATTAAATTCGATCAATTTTCCTGCATTAACCTAATGAAGTTTCCCATTCAAATGCCTCTTAAATCAATCCTCCAATTCCAGCCAATGTTATCCTACTAGAGCAGAGAGCTTAAAACTGAATTTGGGCTCACACAAAATGATTGTACTGCAAATAGAGAGTGGGAGTGTTCTATGTGAAGCTGCTGTGGAAGTCACATGATAAAGCCAGCAGGTGTCTAAGAATTTGGGGTAAAATTCAATTTGAATTATGTGCTGTAGTTAATATCAGAAATTGTTATAGACTCTAAAACCTCTTGGTGTTCTCTTAAGTTCTTCTCTGTACTTACTAAACCTTTCCATAGGTTTGGGCACGGGTGACGATGAACCGACAGCTCCTTGATCACATGGACTCCTGGACCGCTAAGTTCAGAAATGTAAGTCCCATCTCTAAGGGCTGCCTCAGAGACAGGGTTTTTAGGAACTAACGCAGCAGCGTGGAAAATCCCCTCCATGTCTTCTGGATGCCAAAGGGGGTGGGAAGAATTGCAGTGTCTGAGGAACAGGGTGGGCTGGCATGAGGAGATAAAAACACAGCATGATTTAAGAAAGGACCACTGAGATGTTTTTTTGCCCTCACCTCAGTGATTTGTTTTCTGAAAACTTCAGGGGTAAACTTCATCCACCTTTGAATGACAAACCAAAGCATCTTGGATATTACAAGATTTGGTTTTCCTTGCTGTAACTCAGATTGCTAAACTGATGTTTCTGTTTGATGTTTCTGCTAAATTGATGTTTCTCTTTTCCCACTCTGCTCTGCAGTGGTGAGGCCACGACTGGAATACTGAGTCCAGTTCTGGGCTCCCCAGTTCAAGAGAGACAGGGAACTGCTGGAGAGAGTCCAGCGTAGGGCAACAGAGATGATGGAGGGATTGGAGCATCTCCCTGATGAGGAAAGGCTGAGAGAGCTGGGGCTCTTTAGCCTGGAGAAGAGAAGGCTGAGGGGAGACCTTATTAATGCTGACAAGTATCTAAAGGGTGGGTTGAAGGAGGATGGAGCTGGACTCTTTTCAGTGGTTCCTGGTGACAGGACAAGGGGCAACGGGCACAAGCTGGAACATGGGAAGTTCCATTCAAATATGAGGAAAAACTTCTTTGGGGTGAGGGTTCCAGAGCCCCGGAAGAGGCTGCCCAGGGAGGGTGTGGAGTCCCCTTCTCTGGAGATCTTCAAGCCCTACCTGGATGCCGTCCTGAGGGATGTGCTCTGGGCAACCCTGCTTTGGCAGGGGGGGTGGACTAGATGATCTCTGGAGGTCTCTTCCAACTCTGACAATTCCGTGATTCCGTGCAGTACTTCTCACTCATTCTCCTGCCCTCAAAGCATGGAAAATTCCAACCCAAAAGCCGACTCTGAATTTCTGACAATCCTGAGCAGCGTGATAAAAAGCAAAACCTTGATCTTATCAATAGGAATTGCTGTAGCAGAGGGGACTTAATTCCACACAATGGAAAAATAATTAGTAAATCTACCTTTGAATTGCCCCTTCAGTTGTAGCAACTATCAAGTATGTAGTTGTGCTTGTGTGTTTTGTGGTTGTTTTTTTAAGTCACCATTAGATTGGTGAAAAGCAAAGATTAGTATAAGATCCATGCCAGATTCCTGAGTATCTGTTCCTAAACCTGGGGCCAGCTTGTTTCAGCTCCCAAATCCTGTCACGTACAAATCCCACACGTGGTGTTTGTCAGCTCCTTGGTTTCCTGAAACAAATTTGGGAGGGAATGGACTCAAAGTAGAAATTATCTTTATGGAGGGAAGGCTGTGCTTCATAATTACCCTCTCCTCGTTGTTCAGTAAAGCTTTATCTGATACTTTCTAGAGATTTGTTTTCCTGACTCCTTTATGTTTAATTTTTCTGGCCTTTTAGAAGGTATTAGAGAGTCATTTAAACTCTGCCTAATTGGTATTCTAATTTAGTTACTTTTCCTTCTTAGTTGGCTTCAGTGTTTCTGTTGCTAAGCTTCTTTGTGACTGTAATGGTGATAATTAAAGCTAAAGGTTGGGGGCTCTTTTAACATTTTTGTTGCTTCTGACCTCTTGAATTCTCACATTTTTTTCTTTCCTAGTGGATTAATGAGACGATTCTAGTGCCTCTTGTTCAGGAGATCGAGTCTGTGAGCACTCAGCTGAGAAGAATGGGGTGTCCCGAGTTGCAGATCGGAGGTAGGGATGAGGCTTTGGGGTTCCCCCTGGTTAATGCCGGCCGTTCCGTAGGGGAGGGCTTATATAAATCAGGTCTGTTAAATATTACTATTCCATTTCCAGTCTGTATTGGTGTGGCCTTTGCTCCCTGTCATTCTGTTAAGCTGGAAAGGTTCTTCATAAGACTCCTGAAAATGCTGATTGAATCACACTGATGTAAAATTTTACATGTGTAAAATTCATAAACCTCTCTTTTGTCTTTTTTTTTTTCCTGATTTTTTTTTCCTGGGTTTTTTGTGTTTGGTTTTTTTTTCCCTTCCCTAAACTTACAGCTGGGGAATTACAGGCTCAAATGGAGGGGGCTTTAAGTAACCTGGTCTAGGGGAAGGTGTCCCTGCCCAGGGCAGGGAGGTTGGAACTAGATGATCTTTAAGGTCCCTTCCAACCCAAACCATTCTATGATTCTATGAAATTATCATTGATTATTGCATATTAAACTGTCAGAAAACATTTCAAGGACAGATGCACTATAAACTCTCAGCGTCTCCCTATAAACTCTCAGTGTCTCCAGTCCTATGTGCTTTTCCAAACTTTTCATTAAAATCAGCTGCTTTCTGAAAGAACTATTTTTTTAATTCTGATGGGAGTGTTCTGTATTTCATGTCACGCTACAAACCTGAAGGACCTGCTTCTCTTGTTGCTTCAGATCTATGTCCTCCTAACCAGGAAGTGGATTTGAGGTGCTGCATTTAAATTAAATCCACCTTTTGCCATCTGTTTGTTGTAGCGTCTCAAGAGCCGCATCCGTTGTGATGCCTGTGGAAGAACTGATTGTCCCCACCTCGTCACTCCCTCTCCTCTTCAAAGTAGATGTTGGTTCCTTGTAGCTTTTATATTCTGTGATATAAAGCAGATTTCTGCTACTTCAGTGGAATTGGAATGAGCGTTTGGGGTGGTGTCACACGTTAAATGTTTCTGGGACGTTAAATGGTGCACCAAAAAGGAGAGCTCTTTGTAGGGACACCCGGTAAGGGAGGCTGTTTGGAGATTTGTGGTGGCCACAGGTCACCTGTCCTGGCTCTCCTTGTGTTGCAGAAGCCAGTATCAGCAGCCTGAAGCAGGCAGCGCTCGTTAAAGCTCCGCTCATCCCAACTCTGAACACCATCGTGCAGTATTTGGATCTTACACCAAACCAGGAGTATTTGGTCGAAAGGATCAAAGGTACGTGGTGTCACCGTACTGGCTTCAAAACCCTTCCGTTACCGCAGTCAGGCTTTGGTGGTATCAGACATTCCTTCAGTGGAGAGCTCTGAGGAGACACGGCAGCAACGGGAGCTGCTTTTAAGCACGAGAAGTATTTCTTCCCAACTTTCCCTTTTTACAGTGATGTAATGATGCAGGAGTTGGATGTAACTTTGGGAACGGTTTTAAAAGCCTTATTTCTCATTTTCCTCCTGCGTGCTCAGAGTGCAAAGTGCTGGATTTAATCTCTTCATTAACTAAAAATAAAAATTACCCTGTAAGTTTCCCTCCTCGCATTAACTTTTCCTATTTTGTACACCGGAAACCTGTATGAAACCCCTGAAATTAGCAGAAAGCACTGCTTTCCTACGCTTCCAACCCTCAGTAACCGCATAAATCTCGTTGCTTTCAGAGCTTTCGCAGGGAGGGTGCATGAGTTCGTTCCGATGGAACAGAGGAGGGGATTTCAAAGGCCGCAAGTGGGACACCGACTTGCCCACTGACTCCTCTGTAAGTTTTCGAAGGCGTCTTGATACGACGGCTTAAAGCGGGTTGTCTTTCCATGTAGGTTTTTGGAGGGAGTAGCCAGTAAATCCTTCGAGGAACATGGTATAATCCCATTGTAGTCAGTAAGATTCCATAGGGAATAATTATTGTATTGTAAATGGGATTGGATATTGTGTAGATCACAAAAATGCAACTGCGTATCTTAGTCTTAGGCCAGGCTCTTCCTTAGACTCCTCTGAAATGTCTGTCAGTCCTGTTTTTCCCTTGCTATAATGGACAGAGGGGGGAAAATGTGGATTAAACTGTTTAATTCAGTAATATCTGGGGAGAAATCTGAAGATGTGGCGGGTCCTACTTGAGAGAAGACTTGGAGTGATGCTTAGTCCCTTAATCTGAAAGGTTGGGAGGAACAGCACCTCGGTGTAAAACAATGACTTCAAAATTCAACTGAGGTCGTTAAAATAATTAAAAGGAATACCATGGAACAATTCAGGGAGTAGAAGGCAGGCTTTACAGTGGGAGCCTTCAGTTCAGCTCTATCTGAAAGTAGAGTTAGGGTAATTTATTATTTTTTTCCCCTCTGTAAATAGATTTTCGGTTACTTGGGAGAATAAAACCCAGGAGATCTGAACATCAGAGCTTCACAGCTTTGCTGACAAAGATACAATGACATTCAGTTGCTGGAAGCTGAAATTGTACAAAATTCGGTCTTGAAACAGGATTTGATTTTCTGTTTGTGAAGGTGATGAAATATTTAGCGGTGACTGGGCACGGAGCAACTCTTCGTGTCCTGACAGGCAGCAGGGGAACAGCTCGACAGTGTTTTTAAAGATCATGAGACGAGAATAACTCACTCTGGAATTCAACCTTTTATCAAAACCTGCTGGGAGAGGTGGTGTAGGGCAGGATGTTAAACATGTTAAGAATTCTGGGAAAGAAATTCCGATACAAGAGATCAAAATAAACCTTTGCCATGAAGGGTTGACATTAACTTACTCAAGACAGTGACTAGTGAAAAAAAGACAGGACCATTTTTCATTAAAATCACGCTACAGGTAATAGGAAGCTGTGATTTCCAAGGTGCATCTCCCAGATGCAGGAGATTTGGGGCGTTTAGCCCAGAGAAACTCTTTTGGTTTGTCTGTGACAGAGATGATGCTGTATATAACCGACACTGAAAGTACCAGATTACAGCTGATTTGGTGACATTGCCCACATAAAGTGTTGAGAACTCTCCAGGAAGGGTTGAAACACACCCAGCAGGTTGGGGTGTGGTTTTCTGGATCCTTATCCTAGGACTTTATTTCAAAATTTGGGCATTCTTATTAAGACTCATGGTTTTTCCAGTGGTGTTTATTTTGCCTTTTGTGAGGACAAAGGAGAAATGTTCTTGATGGGTCGGTGAAGCCATAATTTGATTTCAGTCTGCCCTTCTCGGCCAAACCCTCGCAGCTGGTACAGAACCCATTGCTAAAACAGACAGTTTGGAGTTCGTGGCCCGAATACGCTAAATAAGATAGAATCATAGAATTGTCCAGGTTGGAAGGGACCTTTAACATCATCCTGTCCAACCGTCAACCTAACTCTGATAAAAAACCATCACAAAACTGTGTCTCAAAGCACTATGTCCACCTGTCTTTTGAATACCTCCAGAGATGGTGACTCCACCACTTCCCTGAGCAGCCCATTCCAAGGCTTAATAACCCTTTCCGTGTAAACATTTTTCCTAATCTCCAATCTGAACCTCCCCTGGGGCAACTTGAGGCCATTTCCTCTTGCCCCATTGCCTGTTCCTTGGGAGAAGAGACCGACCCCCCCTGGCTACACCCTCCTTTCAGGGAGTTGGAGAGAGCGAGAAGGTCTCCCCTCAGCCTCCTTTTCTCCAGGCTGAACACCCCCAGCTCCCTCAGCCGTTCCTCACAAGACTTGTGCTCCAGACCCCTCACCAGCTCCGTTGCCCTTCTCTGGACACACTCCAGCCCCTCAATGTCTTTTTTGTGGTGAGGGGCCCAAAACTGGACACAGGCCTCGAGGTGAGGCCTCACCAGTGCCCAGTCCAGGGGCACGATCACTGCCCCAGTCCTGCTGGCCACGCTGTTCCTGACACAGGCCAGGATGCTGTTGGCCTTCTTGGCCACCTGGGCACACTGCTGGCTCGTGGTCAGCCGATAGTTGACCAACACCCCCAGGTCCTTTTCTGCCAGGCAGCTCCAGCCACTCTGCCCTGGCTCTTGGCCTTGTTGAACCTCATCCCATTGGCCTGGGCCCATCCATCCAGCCTGTCCAGATCCCTCTGCAAAGCCTTTCTACCCTCCAGCGGATCGACGCTCCCACCCAACTTGGTGTCATCTGCAAACTTACTGAGGGTGCACTCGATCCCCTCCATTCTGTGACTCCCCCCTCCATCTGTGACTTGGCCAAATTCTGGTGTATTTTTAAGGAGGTTAACGGGAGACTGGTTTTATTTTGCCCAGATCATCATGCACGTCTTCTGCACTTACCTCGACTCCAGGCTGCCCCCTCACCCCAAGTATCCCGACGGCAAAACCTTCACTTCCCAGCACTTCATTCAGACACCGGATAAACCAGGTACTGGCATTCGTGTTTGGCTCCTCTTGGATCACATCACGGGGGGTCACTCTTGAAATCTCCCCCCTCCTCATCTTTTAAACTTTTCATTCGCAGACACTTCGAATGAAAATGTGTTTTGCATCTACCAGAGCAGCATCAACCCGCCCCACTACGAGCTCATCTACCAGCGCCACGTCTACAACCTCCCCAAGGTACGGTGGTGGTGGGAGGGTTCTCCTGCTGCCAGGAAATCCCTGGCAGCTCTGATTTGGGGTACTTTTTTCAGGAATTGGCCGCTTTTTATTGACTGTTTATCTGCAGGAAGTAAACATTAGCTCGGTCTTCGACATCATACTTACTCTGCTACTAAATAATAGCTTTAATGTCTATTAAGTTACATAAATCCCTAGGTAGTAACTTCCTCTTGTTTATTTTTGGACAATTTCTTTTAAAACACCACGTCATGTAATCCCTGATGTGCGTTGTCACCCCTTAAGAATCCCACCTCGTGCTTGTCCATAAGAATTTTGGGAGGAAGATTCTGGTTTCCAAACAGCGAAATTCTCCTGTGAATTTTCATTTTGTGTTGATCCCTGGCTGTTGCTGGATCTCTGCTTTCCAAAAAGCTCTGGCATTTAAAGTATTTGGAAATGATAATCCAGGCAAAACCCACATCTGGTCTTTTTCTGGTATTTACCTGATCAGAAAAAAAAAACAACCTAAAGAATTAAGACAAAAAGCCCGACAACCCTCTCCGGAGTGACATTTCATGATGGCTTTCTCTATGGTCGCTTATTCTACCTGAAATATTGCTGTGATTTTTAATCAATGACATTCTTTCTGAGTTTTTTGGTTTTTTTTCTTGTGGATTCAGGGCAGAAACAACATGTTCCACACCTTGCTTATGTTTCTGTACATCATCAAGACGAAAGAATCCGGGATGCTGGGGTGAGTGGATACAACGATACGCCTCATCGCGCTCCGGACGAGATGTGAACGGAGCGTCCTGTTTCTGAGCGCCGTGTCCGACGGCGTTTCAAACTGAAATGGCCAACGGGAGGATGTCAAATCCTGTGACCTCTTGGAACGGGGCCAGGTCTTTCAGTTTGACCCTGCAAGAGGGGAGATGGAGCTGAGATGTGGGGAAGAACTTGTTTGGTGGG
>JAHREE010111313.1:0-10761 GCA_033628505.1 Tringa tobata | reverse complement strand
ATCCCCACCACTGGGGGGGCTCAGCCAGCGGCGGGGGGACACCTGGTGACAGCCACCCACCGACGGGGCGAGGGAGCTGTGGGGAGGAGGAGGAATCTTGGCATCTCACTTAGGGCTGTGGGTACCACGAGGCGTTATAAAGAACTGCATTGTGACTTTTAAGACCCTGCGAGGCTCTGGGGAGCATAAGGCCCATCATGTGCCTTAGCTTATTGGTCCACCAAACCCCGGAGTTCCCTTGGGATTAAGCTCTGCCCACCTGTACCTGCTGTGTGTTGTTACACTCACACCCTTGCCCGTTCTCCAGGTTTTTGCTAGCATTCATGCAATGCCACGTGGAGTTGTCCAATGTGTTTGGGATCGCTTTTAGAGCACGTTATCTCAGGCGTGTCACATTTGGAGGGAAATATTACTGTGTTTTACTGAATGTCTTGCTGTTAAATTTGGATTTGGACAAGTTTATTTAAATCTCACTGCTCAGGAACTGAGGAAAGAGAATGACACAGCATGGAAACTCGCCCAGCCTCCCCACGTGGGGATCTTACCCTCCCGTGTTCTCCTGGTAACTCTATTTGCACACACAAATCACTCCGTGATTGTAACTCGTCTATTGCAGTGAAGCGGATGTTAGTCTTTGATACTCATTACTTCTGTATTTACTTATATAAGTATTAATTTTCCTGAGGATGATACAATTTTATCTCTCAGCTTTGATGAGGGTGTGTGTGTGTGTGTGTGTGTGTGTGTTGTGGTTTAATCCCAGGCAGCGACCAGCTCTGTTGCAACCTGCGCACAGTCCCACGCTCTGTGTTTCAAACCCTCGCAAGTGGTGTAGGATGAGAATTGGGTGCCTTTTAAACGGACCTTGCCACTTGTTTCAGACATAGATAGAAGGAGGGGAGGGGGAAAACCCTAACATTTAATCTGAACGTTTCTAGAGATGTGGAGGTTTAAAACGGACCCAACAAATACATCTTGAGGCTGTCTCTTTGCAGTCCTTCACAAGGCGGCGGAGACAATCAACATGCAATGAAAGTCTTATTTCATCATCCAAGTGAGAAGAGTAGCTGAAGAGCAGAAAGGGGGGGAAGCTAAAACAATGCAGGAGATGGGCTGTTGAAATACTCCCAGAGGATGCTGGTGTCAGATGGTGTGAGGGAGCAGTTTGCTGGGGAAGCAGCCGGCGTGGCGCGGGGACGGCAGATGGGCTGGGAACGTAAGAGCCGGTACCGCAGCACGAGCCCCCGCTCCCCCGGCGTGGGGGGAACCGTGCTGTGCACAGCACCCAGAAGGCTCCCAGGGGGGTCGCTCCTCATCTCCCTTCTCTTTGTGCCACGCGAGGAAACTTCACATTCCGAAAAATGCAAGCTGTGAGGGTTTCATTACCAGAATGTACTTGCAGAGCCCTTCCAAAATGAAACGCAAATTATACTTATTTGACAGTGGAGTTGTAAACAAACCCCAGCATTATTTAAAATAGATTAAGGGGCTTGTAGTTGGAGTAGAAAATTTCGAAACCGTATACTGCTGACTTAGGCGTTAGTAACCGTTCCATGCTCGGTGTTATTTTATGCAGTCTTTTATTTCAACTATTTTGGAAAACTGATGGTTCTTATCACTTTGGTTTTCATCTGTTTCCTGGAATCTAAATGGGATGTTAGACTTCTTGGACCCACCATCAAACAGCAGATGACACCCAGCGCTGCGCACGCAGCAGAGGTCACTGCCTCCTCTCGGGTTTCCAGTGATTTCTGACCCCTTGGGCTTTGTTACCGACAGCAAAAAACAGGGCTGGTTTGCACACTTGAGGGTGTTACCTCCCGCCTGGCCCTGCCCCCATCACCAGGTTGGGGTTTTTTCCCCTTCAGGTAGTCAGAGTCCGGGGAGGTTTCCCTCTCGTCCTGAAGCAGGTGCCTTCACGTGGCCCAACAGACCCCTCCAGACACACCTGGCTGGGTGGTCAGGACAGGCCTTGAGCCCGTGAAATAGTGTGCATAAACTCCCTGCAGCCAGTTCACATCTCAGTGTGAAAGAAGTAAAACAAAGTGATGCGTTCTCACCGAGGGTGGGTGCAAAGATGAATTTGATTAGTTAAAAAAGTACATTAAAATGTTGAACTGCAGAAAATGCTATAAAAATTATCTTTAAAGAAAAAAGGGGAACCTAGCAACGGTTTCTGCAAATTTTACAAGTGGAAATGTCTTCTGACTACCTAAATTAAAATAAAACTGGTTCAAGATGGGATTCTGCTCCTCTGGCTGGTGAAGATAAACCTACATTTTCCCCAGCATCCTCATTCATTTCGTGCTGCGCACACGTGGAGACCCTGCACACGCGTGTGCGCTGCACGTGCTGCTGGCAGGAGTCCCGCTGGCGGGGGCTTTTCCCTGCCCTGTGGCCCCTCAGCTTGGGGACAGGGAAATGCAGGCATAAGCCCTGGGTTTTCTAAAATGACCGAATGATTAGACACAGGTTGGTGAGGGAGAACAAGCCCCGATCAGCATCACCATAAGTTTTTTCTCAAAAAAACCTGGGAAAAGTCATAATTCTGACAAATCTTGGTGCACACCTTTGTGCCTGCCTTTGGTGCAAAGGCAAACCCGTTCTTAAGGGAAGCAGCAATCTGGGAGTAGCCCGTGCCCGGGGGGTGCATCCTGCCCCGTGTCCCTCCCCGGCAGGAGAGGGGACTCGGGAAAGTGAGTTAAATGATAATGATGGCTAAAGAGAGTGAGGAGCTCGGTGGCGGGACTCTGCAGCCCTGGTGATGGAACCACTGAAGTACGTCACAGTCTGGGGGGACCGGACCGATCACGCTTAACGTCCAGAAAGGCACTTCCACCCCCCAGGTGGGGGAAAAAAAACAAAACAGTTTATGAAGAACAGAGAATTTTTCACAAAAGAATTTTTCCTGAGAAATACTCAACTGATTGAAATACACCTAATATGGGTGTGTGGGTGAAACCCAACACAAGAGGCAGGGCTTTGGCAAGAGCAAAGCAGCAGATGCTTATGGCAACTGAGTTTTGTGACAGATTTCTCTTTTTGCTACCTAGGTCGGCTGCTTCTCACTGAAACTAAAGCTCTGCTGAAATGTTAAGGCGTCAGCTTGGTATCAGAGGGATAAGAAAAAAATATATACAGTTGAGTTATGAACTTGGCTCGTCCTTTACATTGATATTTCCACTGAATTCAGCAGTTGTTAAAGTTACACGTAACTATAAGCTTGTGGATGAGATTTAGTAATTTTAGCTTTATCATAGCAACTGTACGTACTGCTTACCAAATCAGAACTATTTATTTTCCATTTGCACATATATTTGGATGGACTTTCTAAGGACAGACCCAATGTTATTTAGTCTGTATTCAACTTAGCAAAACCAATTACAACAATTTAACAAGGAAAAAAAGGAGGAGCGAAGACTAATTTTGGAAAAATGTTATCTCCTTTGATGCCTTGGAAATATATTTTGCAATATAGAAAGGCTGAAATAACTTTCAGGGCCTTTGATGCATGGCAGAGGAGGAAGGCAGACCCGTCCCGCTGTGGGGCTGAGCTCCCCTCTGCCCGGCCGGGCTCTCGCCCCACAGCTGGCTGCTCAGGCTTTGGATGGTGGAATCACTTGGCGTTTGGGTGGCGGTGGTTTCCTTTGGATTTTCTTTCCGTTTCTGCTTTGCTCGTTATTCAAAGAGGGAAGAGCTGGTTGTGGGAAGGAGGGGAAGAGCCCGAGCTGGAAACCCCTTCCCTCCGCAATATCCCCGTGTCTGGGGGGGTGTGAAGGAGAAAGAAGGTGGGAGAGTTCCCCTGCGGGTCGGATGTGTGGGTAGACTTCTGATCTGAGGGGGGGGAAACTGGGAGGAAATCTAATGTTTTTAGGTTTTGCTTATTAGGATTTTTCTAATGGGGAGTTTCTTTGAGAAGAAGCATCTCTAGAGCCAGCGCAGAGGCGTTACCCCTATTTCTCTCGTGGATGTGGCAGCGAGAAGGGCCGTGCTGTCAGCTCCTCCACCGTCAGCTCCTCCACCGTCAGCTCCTCCACCGTCAGCTTTTCATTGAGCACCAGAAGTTTGTGCTCCTTTCCGTTGCGTGGCAGAAAGGCAGAAGAGCCCCGGGGCGTGCGGCTGGCTGAGAGCTCTGCAGAGGGACAAAAGGAGAGGGAGTGGGAATTACGTGCCCAAACAGAGAAGGCGTTTGGTACCCATCGTACAGTCCTGGAGCACGTTTTGGTTGGGATGCTTAGACACTGGCTGACAAGTGTGTTTGGATAGGGTATGAGGTTGGACTGCTCTGGCACCAAGGCTATTTAGAAGCTATTTTTTAGGTCATTGTGACGTTAACATTATTGTAATTGTGGAAATGAACTGCTTTCAGTCAGTAAAGTACCTGACACGTACTGTGGTGGACACACAGAGTAGTGGGTAGGTTTGATGCTCTGAGGTACAAAGGGTGTGTCTGAGGAATAGCCATAAATCTCCCCAAAATAATACCGTCGTCGTCTGTGGCTCCTTTTGTCCTGCCAAGCCAAGGGAGTTGTGAGCCAGGAATGGACAACAAAGTACTGCCCAGGTTTTGCTTTGGAAGGTGTTTCCTTTGAGTGACTGCAGTGGTATAAGTAGAAAATAATTTTGAATTAAATTATTAAATTTGAATTAATCCTACGTGGGACAGAACAGGAAGGGTCTAAGCAAAATAATGTACAAGGTACTGCTGGGCGGGATGGAACCCTCTCTTGTGACTCCAGAGTATTTGCAAGCTCATTCCATCTGTGAAAAACTCACCACCACACGGCGAGCACACGGCAGTGTAACACGGGGGTAACGCCGGGGGGAGCCGGCTCCTGCCAGCCCCTCGTTTGGGAGGCAGAGGAGGGTTTGGATGCAGTCCTTGCCCTCGGTGCTCCTGGGCTGTGTTTTGCAGTTGCCCGGCACAAAACCAGCACTTTGTGTCCGGCTGCTCGGGTATTTCCTGACACTGGCTGCCTTTTTCCAGAGAGGCAGAGAAAAGAGCTTTTTGATTTTCCTCTTGAAACAGGAATGCAAAGCACATTACCTTGCCGTAGCAATCAGTGCCTATGCTAATTTAACTGTGTTTAATCTGTAGTAAGGTAATCAAGATGATGTGAAAAGCAGTCTGTAATAAAGCGCTGACTATGTCAAAATGCTACCTCCGTATACTTTAGGATACAAATGTTTCATTGACTGTCATTGCATTTATAAAACAAGCTTTAAAATGAAGATTAAAAATGCAATCCATCACATGTCTCCAATAGAGGGCACACATAGCACTTTGTAGAATCAAAAATTTTTGAACTCTGCTCTTACTAACTGCTGTGACAGAAGTGATGTGACAGAACCCAGTCAGATTCAGACTCTAAGAGAAATTAATAATTTGTGCTCCACTTCTGACAAAAAGCTATCGGCCAAGTTGGGAATGGAACTCTTCAGTTTGCTTCAGAATATGCAAATTTTACATTATTCAGAAAATGAGCATGAGTTCTCCTTGATTTTTCGCCCATCTCCCCACGACGTGTAAATAGCTTTCCGAGAGAGGTGTGATACTGGCAAAGGGAGGACTGCAAATGGGTTTTCTGCCTGCACGGGACAGTGCTGGGCACAGCATTCAGTGTAACTTAATCTCTGCTCAAAATTATTTGACTTTAATGGATTTCAGGCAGCCGCGGTGTCACTTTTTGTTTAGTTTTGTGTTTCCTTATTTCAGAGAGGTAGTGACCCGGAGCCTGTCAGCGAGCTGGAAGGCGTTCCAGCACCCAGCAGCGTGAGACACGGCGGGCGCTGAATTGTGGTGTTTCACAAGGGCCATTTCAGTCCCTCGGCCGGTTAAAGGTCCCCGTGCAGCCGCTGTCGGGTGAGAGGGTCACAGCACCTGGAGAGGATGCGCAGAGGTGTCTGTCCTGAAGAGAGGACCACGCCGCTGCCCCCAGTACGGCTTGGTGCTCGGGTACCCTGGGTTTGAGGAATAACTGCCGTAGGGTAGACAGAATGTAGGCAAGGCAGAAGTGATGCCAGGAGGCAGGAAAAAACCTTTTGAAGGCTCCGCAACCCTATATTCATTCTTCTTTCTTTGAAGATCCCGCATCTTTTAATCTGTGGAAACTGCTGCATGGAGAAGTGGTGGCACCAACGTGTGATGAGCTCTTAAGGTTGAGTCAGGGTAAAAGGAGTTATACCCCGGGAATGCAAAATGAGAAGTGTTCCACTGTCCCAAAATTCAGACTATAAATAAATAGCCGTCACCTAATGGCTGCGTTACAGCCTTCACTCGATGCGCTGCTGGACTGGGATGTCCCAGGGATAAGAATTGCATAAAAACTGTATAGAATAACTCAGCAACAAACACCTTCAGCGCTGTCTGGAAAATAGCTCGGAATACGTGTAGGATGCGACACTGCATAACTAGAAGGTGATATATCCGCATAGTAAATATACGCCTCATATCTTCTTTTTTCTCCTTTTCCTCATTCCTATCCATCCCTGGTGCCAAATGTCCCATGGTGGTTTTTATAAATAGATAAACTTTACTATTTCTTAGTACGTACACTTAACAAACGGCCTTACTAAATAACACACTTGGGAGTTTCCTCCCCTCGTGCACTGCCCGTGATTCCCCCACTGGCCCTGGCTGCTCCTGGCATTTCCCGAGGGACTCTCTGCCCCTCCAGCACGGCGTGATCCCAGAGCAGTGAATTGGACCTTACCCTTTCCAGCCTCTCCCTCCTACTCTGTTTGCCCGAGATAAGGGAGACCTGTTCTTGTGGGGACCCGCTCTCCCGCAGGACCGGTCAGGACCGGGTTCAGCATTCACCAGCAGCAGCTGTGAACTGGGGCAGGGAACTCCTGCTTCCAGCTATTTATTCCCGTGCCTGCATCGCCAGCTCCGTGTGCTGTGGGACCCTGGGAGCTGCTGGGGCTGCAGGCTAACGGGGCAAAAAAAGTGAAGTTATTTTTCAGCCATCTCACTTTCTGGGTGTGACCCCCCGCGGTGCCACAGGACGAGCTGGGAGGGCAGAGCCGAGGGCAGGGTTGGGGAGGGGGACGCAGGGGAACGCGTGGCCTGGGACGTGCCGGGGCAGGGGAAGGTCTGTTCACACCAACATCATCTCTGAAAAGTTGTTGACTCTCCACCGTTTGCTCTCACACACCCCGTGACAATTTCTTCAACTTTCCGTGAAAGTTTCTACGCTGATCATCTCTCAAGAAAATAGTTTATAATAAAATTCAATTAAAAGACTTCATCTGCAAGTGGTCCCAAGCCCGCTTCAGTTCTCACTGACTTCAGGAGGAAAGAATTTTTCAAGTTTCATCTGTTTTTCTTAGTATGCTTTTCTTACCACTAACCTTAGCGGGCAGAATTCGAGTGCCCAGGACCCGATCCTCAACCTCAGCAAACATTTTACACCCACGCTGTGTATATAAATATGTATATATAGCACCTGTAGGTTCGGGGCAGCATAAAATCAGATCAAGTAGTTTATTCCTAAAAAGTTCGTATGGACTTAGCTTATGAATCAAAGAGAATGTGTTTGGAGAATGCAAAGACCGAGTCCTGTTCTCAAAGCCCTCAATTGCAACACTTTTCTTTTAAAGAATACATATACAATACGACTTGGCAACAAAATTAAAAGGAAGAATTCCAAGAAACCATTATTTTTTTTTACTGCTTATGTTTTATCAGCCATAGAAGTGATTTTATTAGTCCCAGTGACACAGCAAGCAAACAGAGCACAAGCCTGAGACAGGAATTCATGATAAGGTTGCAGTCACCGTGGGGGAGGACTAACAAATCTTTATCAACTACATAATAACTTTAAAAGAGTAAACAAAAAACTTATAAAACACTCTCAGTGCCTGGGACAATACATATTGGTGGGAAAAGTGCAAAGTAGTGTCCGTGCAGTTGAATGAGCTCCCAGAAAAATATTTACTGCTGTAGGGTAAGAACCACACTGAGATCCTGCCTGGAAATAGTATATTTCTGAATATACTGATTAACTATTTAAGTATATACTGAATAGAAGAGGCTGAATATAAGTAATTCAAAATGGGTGTAACTAGTGGATGAAATAAATAAATGAAGTGCTGCTGTTGTCCTAAAAAAACGAAACAAAACCCCAGACAACTCAGATGGAGACTAACTGGCCAGAATATTCCCGGGGAGGAAGAAAAGGGCTCCGATCTCTGCTCCATGACAGAGACTCCTTTTATTTCACCCCAAAACACACCTCCACCAGCAGCGCGGGGTCACTGCCCGCGGGAGGGAGGGTCCCAGGCCGAGGAGGTGGGATCCCACGTTGCCTCTCTACCCTCACCTGCTCTTTTTCCCCTGCTCCGTCTGTGCCCGCGCTCTGCCAGCCGGTACCCGCTCCTTCGGCAGAGCCCCGGGGGTGGACGGGACCAAAAGAAAGAGAAAACTCACCCTTTCTGTGAAAACAACCTTGGGTTTCTGGCAGATGGACAGAGCCTGTGGGTTAGGGAAGGGTCTAATCAATTGGATGGATAGAAACAGTAAAATAAAATTTTACTCCGGGCCGGAGCTGGCAGCGTGCAGGGGTCTGCCAAACACCGCATCCCAACACCCTAATTAATTGCTGGTTACACTCTGCCACGAGATCTCGCCCAGAAGGGTTTGTGTTGGAAGCACAGGCTGCTGTCAGCAGGGTGCAAGGATGCTCTTGCCAAAGGAGCATCCTTTCTGCAAGGAAAGGAGAGCCTCTGGAGCGAGCCGCCAACGAGCACAACCACGTGGCAAAGGGAAGAGCATCTGGAGTTTGGGGAGCCCCAGGGGAGAGTTCTCCCTCTGTGTTGATTGAGGAAGCCATTCCGTATTTCAACTCCAGAAGTACTGGAACGGCACCGTGAAAGCACCAGCTGCACAAGGGTTAAATATGTATTCAGTGGCCAGCACTGCTTGGCACAGGAGGTAAAGGGGTACCCCAGTCCCTGCTGTGTCAGTAAGCCTTGTGATGGGCATTGGCTTTGTTTTTGTACAGTTTGTTGGGATTTGGGTTGGCTTTGGTGTTTTGTTTGTTGTTTGGGGGTTTTTGTCTTTTTTTTTTTTTTTTTACAGAGCAGTGCTGTTTCTGCAGGCTATCCCTTACGCTTTAAACTTGGGAGTAAAAAATGGTCTGTATCACGAAAATCCATGACTGGATGGGGCAACACAGATCAAAATGGAAACCAGAGCTGAAACTACTGGTGTGGAATTGTGCTAATTACCCCAGAGATGGGCGAGGGGTGACATCTGCTGGGGTGCAGTTATAGGGGGGCTCTTCCTAAGGAGGCGGGGTAGGGGAAGGTGGCCGTCGCTGCTGCCAGTGTGTTTAACCACCTCAGGTAAGGGGACTGAAAAGCCCTTGTCCCTTACGTGATGCTTTAATTGTAAACTCTTTGGCGCAAAGTCTATATGCATTATTATTTGTACATTGTCTCAGCGAGGACTGGTTTAGCTGGAAGCTGTACGTCCTGCTTGTAATATAAAATAACGAATCCAGTGGAGGTTGCTCCTTTCTCTCTCAGTGAGTAACAGCGAGAACAAACTGCCCGGGCTCCTCCTGCCCCTATTCAGGGCGACGCTGCCACAGAGCCCAGGTAAAGAGCGAACGCTGCTGGAAACGAGCACAAACACTGGCTGGGTTCCAGAGTGCCTCCTTCAACCCAAAATCTCACTAATAAAGGCAGATACACCTCCCATGTTGTCCCGGTGCAGAATGAGGGCCTCTAGCACTTCTACTTTATGGGTTCCCGCTGCATCCACCCGTCCTCGCCTGCAAGGCACACAGCGCTGCCTTCCCACAACTCACCTCCTACCTCCTCATGGGGGAAGGATGACTATGTAGGTGTTAAGTGAAATCACTGCTGCCCCTTCCTCAGGGGGTGTGTGGCACAGCTGCAGCAGGAGGAAGCTGCTCACCTGCTATCAAAGCAGGCAAGGAAAAAAAAAATAATAAAAAAATCAGATTTATTTCTCCTCCAGCCTCTGAAATCCCAAGTATTGGCAGCTACTCAAACCAAAATCACTCGTTTGTTACATGTGAAACACCCAGTGTGGCACACCTGATCCCAGAAGTAGTTATCTGATGACAAGAAGGGGGAAAAAAAGATAACAAACTCCATTTTATATTTTTTTTTTAATTTCCCAAAGCAAAGCCCAGCGGGCCTTACATTACAAAGTGTAACACGAAGTCATAACACAATGAAGGGCATCAACTTTTTGTTTGGATGAAGATTCCCAGTTTAAATCTTTCTCTCTAAAACGGCCCACAATTTTTAAGGGGGATAAAAAAAAAAGGCACTAAACGAGCGTGGCTGTTGCCCGTCTCCCCGGGGTGGGTGAGGCCCCTCTCCGGGCATGGCCCCCCCTTCCCTGCCCTTTAAAAGCAGGGGCCCGAGGGGGCTGCAGGGTGGGTGAAGGTGGGGGCTACCAGATGGAAGGCTTCTCTGGCCAAGGCTTTGCCATGGACGGGTGCTTCCCCGGCTGCCAGCCGTGAGTAGGGGCTGGGGGGATGCAGAGATGGCCCCGGGCTGAGGCGCTGCCCCAGGACGAGGGGCTCCCGGGGGCTGTTAGTGTCGCTCCGGGCACCCGAGGCCCCTTCACCCGTGACTCCGGGCCTTGGCTCCTCACGGGGCAGAGGGGATGGTCGTGGCCTGTTTTCTCCTCAGAGAGATGCGGTAGGAAACGGGGGTGCTGGCTCCCGCCTTCCCCCCTCCGCCTCCTCAGCCGGAGGCCTTTGGGGGAGAGGGTCGGCC
>JAHREE010111261.1:0-10542 GCA_033628505.1 Tringa tobata | reverse complement strand
CACACTTGTTCTCTGAAGAACATCAGATAAAACAATACTGAAGATTGGCATGGTATGTCTGGACCTCTTCCTCTTTTCTAATTCATGCCAAATATATTGTAAGGAAACAAAGAATTCTCCCCTGCTTTCCAACCTGTACTCTTGAGTTTCATTGTGAAAATGGCCTTGCTGACTTCTGTATCTTTTCGGTTTGCAGTACAAAATGTTTGTGTTTTCTAACTTTTTGCAGGGTTCTTAAGCTGGCCTCTGACAAATGAACTTTACTTTTTTTCTTGTGATAATGAAGTCTCACGAGCCAAAATATGCTCCAATTTATCCTGAACAATCCCCTGTTTGTGTATTAAACATGAAAGACCTAATGTGGAAGAGATGGGGTTGTTCACGTGTAACAGATAAGATAATATATCCTGAAGAAACTCAGCTATTTTCAAGACCTGATCCATAATGTGGCATCCTCTCAACTGTAACAGAAGAAATATTTTCTCAGAAATTCAGGAAAACATTGAGTTTTTCAATGACTGATTCAACTAATATTTTGGGAAATCACTCTGAACCACATAAGCTATACAGGAAGAGTACAACACGAAGACTGAAAAAATACCAAGATTTTTAGGTCATTTCTCATTTTCATTTTCTTAAAATCAACACCTTTTTCAGGTTAAACGATTACACAAGTAAAAGTAAAATTATTACTTAGGAAATAATCAAAGGCCATTTACTAAGCACAAAGAAATTACAAGGAACAAGTTCTCTTGAGTTAGTATTAAAATCTATAGTAAAATAAAGGTCCTCAATATATAAAACTGGGTTCTAAAAATAAAATGACACATGACCGAAGAGACCAATGATTTCAGCCTGTTGTATCTTAAATTGATAATGTCAGACTGGAATACAGATAGACCATTACAAACAGGAAGTTACTTTTGCTTAACATTTTCACACCGCCCATAACTAGTCTTAGAGTCAGTGGGTTCATAGTGCAAACTTCAACCCTTTAAACTCTCTTCAGGATGATTTAAGCTAAAAGATTTTAATTTACTGATAGAGGAAACAAAAAAACCACACACCCACATACTCTTAGGGGATTGTTTGAACTAATGAGCAGTAACTCATTAGGCCAGAATAACCTGCCGACTAACTTCAGAGTTGAAGACACAGAATGAGAAAGGACTTGACAAGTCTGGTTTCACAAATATTTTCCTTTTTCCTAAACAGCAAAGTAAATAATTTAACGAGAACTATCAGAACTGGGGTAGTTCCCCAAAAGGGGGTTTTTTGCAAGTTTGCAAAAACTTTTGAAAACCTTCTATGTTCTTTGAACCATACAAGTGGTTCTGGAAGACTATTCACATACACCTTTGCTTGTCTAAGATATGATTAATTTATGTAGACTGCAGCACAGTAAAATGGTGGCCACAAAATGTTCCCTAGTGCAGTCAGATATTCCTGAACCTTTCCAGACCAGCTCCTTGCCTGCCTCCAAATCTCCTTCACATGTTTAAAACTGAAGAACTCCCTTTCAAGCACAACATAGATACCACTCTCCCCATTGTCTATTTAGATGTGCATTTTCAGTCATGGAACTGTGTGAAAGCTCCACATACTCCAGTAAAGATTCTCTCAGAGCGAAAAAGTTATCTTGTGCAAGAGAGAGAGCCCAAGTATGGTTAACTAGAAAGAGATCAAGGTCTTTTTAAGGAATCCACAAAATGAGTCTGTCCTCATCAAGAAATAACTGTTCATGACCTTAGATTTGGAAGAGTAGAAAAATGTCCCACGCGGCTGAGTTTTGATTATAAAGGTAAAGTAAAACATAACATCACAGAGGCACCAATTCTATGCTATAGTAAACATCACAGTTTCTTTCACCATAAATACCATCCCACTGACTGGTGCAAATGCACCCAATATGAATTTCAGCATGTTATAGGAGTTTTATTTGCTGTTGTTCATTAATATAATGAATAAGTACAAATTTTAATTTGAAAATAAAATGAGAATGTGGATATAAATTGTATAAACCGCAGAGCTATAGTTAAGAAGGCCACTGTTTGTACAGTCTGAAAAGAATGTACAACAGCTGCTGGCAAAGAGCTTTGCATCTATTTTATTGCATTCTTTTTCCTCACGTACGGAAGTTTGAAAGAAAACATATTGAAGTTTAAGCTTTTATGTTCCAATTTATGCTTTACCTTCACAGTAGAACGGTCAAATGAAACAAAAAAAAGAAAAAAAAGCTTTTCCAGGAGTAACTTCTGTTTCCCTGCTTACTTCACATGGTACCTTATCCTACAAGAATCTCACAGGCAGAACTTCTCAACAAGACAGCTTTTTCACATAAGAATGATCAAAGATAAAATTATAGATCCACTGATATAGTGCATTGTGTACACAGTATATGGACAATGCAACTGAAGACCCTTTCATCAAAAGAGAAAACGTCCAATCGCTTCCAAGATTTGAATTCAGTCCTACAGCTCAGCCTTGAAACCATGTTTTGGTTTCAAAAGTCATATGCAAAAAAAAAAAGAGAATGGGGTCCCAAATTTAATGCAGAAGGTGAAATGAAGTTATATGTATTTCAACAGAACAGGAAGCGGAAAACAGTGTATACAATTAAAGTTTAAAATCAAAGACACTTAATGTGTTTGGTTTTAGTAAGGGAATTCACCATGAATTAAATACTACAATTGATCAAAAACTTAGTTTACTTGTTGAAACAAGCCGTAGGCAGCTTTAGCAAACCAGCAACCTTTCCCATCATCTTCTACTCACCGTCTCATGCATTTTGTCATTTTGTATTTTAAAATCTCTCAAATTTATGGGGGCCGTGGCTCATTCTAAGCAAAGTTGACTCCTCTTTATTTCATGGTAACTCACATAAATATTTTTAATGAAACTACTTCTCTTTCTGATACACGTAATTAAATTGTGGTCAGTTATCTACTTAGTGAAAGATAAGAACTGTTTGTTGAAAAATTCTATCATAACATTTTGCAGAAGGTGTTCCAACTTGTTTAATTCCTTGTCAATGAAAAGGTCTGAACAATGTATTTTAACATTCTTAATTAATTTAAATAATATTCAAATATTTAATTTGTATAGTTGATATATTTTAGGTTCATGCCAAAACTCAAAACTAAATCTAAGTATGTATTTTTTACAATCATATATCTCATTACATTCAACTGTATTTCAACCTATATATCAACTGTATTTCTATCAAAATAAATATTCTGACATTTTTGTATGTATTCTTTTCATTTTTTTCTGTGGAAGCCTTGCAAAGATGATTTTTCCTACCTTCAGAATGAAAAGAAGAATTAAATACAACACTTTTCTGGCGACATTTTATTTGGCAAATAAAAGGGACTGAAAGACACATATACACACACAATCAACTGTTTCCCACAATGCTTCTAAGTATCTACTATACAGATGAATCAAGCAAGGCTTAGAAAAATTATGCAGTTCACAAAAGTTTAATGAGCAATATCAGAAACAGAACCCTGGTGTCACAGATTTGAAGTTCCACAGTCAGAATGGCATTTTTTTTTGTTTATAAGGTTCATGAACATCCATTTAAACCTCATGTCACCTAAGTAGCCGCTGTTTGAGAACCCCTTTGACAAGGGTTGTAAAAGAAACTTCTAAAATTCAAGGCAGACTGACCTGATTTTTGCCCTTTGTTACCACTATAAGGTCTTGCATAAGTGTTTCAAGAGTGGAATCAAAGATTTCATTGCCACTCAAAGCAGTTTTCCTTCCCAAGTTATGTCAGACTAAGCAGACATGATATTTATTTTCTCCCACAGACATTGAAATTTCCCTTATTCAAGGCATAGCTTGTTTTGCCTGTTGCCTTGCCCTGTATTAAACTAGCTTGCACATTGGATGTCTATCACTGTAGTTCAGAATTTTTGCTATTTAAAACACTGAATACTTTGAGGGTGGTCTGCTTACATATTTCTCTCTGTACAGTGGTATTTTTTTAATCCAGCATTACGTTTCTTAAATCTTTGTCTACAACTCTCCTCATTTGGTAAGAGCACTATTTGGTTTCTTGTAAAGATAACAGCATAACAGAATCCACTTTGTATAGGGGATTTTCACTGTTGGTTTGACTAATCCCACTGAAGGCTTTGCTAAAACTCCCACCAATTTCCCACCCCAAAGGGTGGCTGTGGTACAGCATCACCCTCAAACTCACTGCCAGTGGAAGCCCATGCTCTGGAGCAGCCCAGGAAGCTAGCAGATGCCAACTGGATTTCGGTCTCCAAAGCCAATAATTCAGTTTTGGAGTCAGAAGTCCCTTTTGAGAAAAGCACAAGATATGGGTACTATTTCGTGCCTATCAGGCAGCTAAGAACATCTGAATTTAGTCACAAGGAAGATATACCACCTTGTAGTTCAGCTTTTAGTGATAGTTTTCTTCCAGAGCAGGAAGATAAAACTGCCTGGGTGAGAATTCCCCTGGAGTTCATGTCAGCAGCAACAAAGATGGCAGGCCACTCTTATCCATTAAATGACCGAAGTTGGACAGATGGGAAAAGATCAAACAGCAAAACCATGTCTAAAGGTGACCACAAAGTCACCTTGCTCTTCTGTCAGGAGTCAAACAACGTGGCATTTTCACTCTTAGTCCCTCCAAACCCTAGAGACTTTAGTGATAGAGCAGCATGGTGACACGCTCACTAGTCACATTTCATCCTAGGAAAGGAGAAAGGAGATGGATTAAGCATTGAGCAGTCATTTAGTGATAGACCCAACTTGCTTGACTAACATAACTTGTGAAACTTTGCCCCACTAACAAAAGAAACTGTCACGAAGACAATTCTGGGAGAGACAGCTTTTGTTACGACTATATTCTGTCAGGTATCTAGCTGATAATCTGTAGTTGTCTCATCTTCCTTAGTGGTACTAGACCGATTCACATCAACCAACAGTCTTACCTATTCATTCTGAAGCAGGATTTTTCTCCATCCAAAAAGTTACCTGGAGTTAAAGTAAAACAAAATGTCAGTTAAATATGGAGGCCAAAGTGGTATGGCTCTTTCTTCCATCACTACAGAACAGCAACTCAAAGTTTCAGTCAAGGAATTCATTAATCAAAAAAAATTATATAAATAAAACAATGCATAGTGAACAGAATAAACTGATTTAATTACGTTTCTTGGATAAGAATATTTTCAGTTTTTGACTAAAACTGTGGTACCCTAATGTTCTTTAAATAGTAGCAGAAAAAAGATACTGCTGCCACACTGAACACCTGCTAGACATCAATGTAAGACTGAACTGTATAGGACCTTAGAAATCTCCACTTTCCCTCCATTCCTCCAGCAAAAAATAGAGATCCTGTTCTCCAAGCAGCTCTAAATACGGATCATTATTCCTTGCAGAAATCAGTAGCATTTATATGGAAAGAAATTAAACATCACATCATTCACATCATCAGTGTGTCTTCCTTCCTGCCTTCTTCCACTAAGCTGTTCATGTATGTCAAATCAATACTATACTCTTAGTAAACCAAAATATTTCTGAAGAATCTTAAAATAGCTAAATAAATACATGCACATTGGGTAAGATGCAACTCATATAAAATGCAACTTTTTCAAGTTCTTAGACATCTTCCTTGTTCGTTCAAATAACACTTACTCATTAAAGCTACTTGCATATACACTTATATTACAACAATGTCTAGAAGCCCTAGATCAGACAAAGAACCTCCTGTTAAGAGAAAAAAACCCACATATAACCAGGAGACAAGTTGATTGGAAACTGACACCCAAGTTCTGTACAGAAAACTGGTACTTTTCAGCGTGCAGCTCTCAGGGCCTATCATGGTTCCGTCACAACCAAGATGACGCACAGCTTGGTTGATTCCTGCGCATTGAAACTTGGCAAGAAGGCGACTTGAACATGCTTTTATTGCAGGAAGTGTAACTTCTCCAGTCTGTCTCAAAAGCATCCTCAAAAATTAACCGCAGACAGCAATATTAGAGAAACCTATAATTTGTAGACTGAAAATCACCAAAGTAAGCTGGTAATTCTCTTATAATGTCAACGGCGGATCACGACATGGGCATTTGTGTTCTCTTGCATTCTTGGTTCTAAGCCAAACAACTACTGGGAAAGACCAGAAAGCAACCATGAACCAAACAGAGACTGCTGGAGCCTGAGATGAAGTCTGGTAGAAGTGATTGGCAGCCTATATGTATTAAATGGGAAAAGCAGCCCTCGCTAAGCTCCAAAGTGAGAAAACAAGCCTCATAAGACCTATTAAAAGATGAAGAAATTAAATGTCTGCTGGAACAAATCAATTAGATAATGAAACTCTGGAACTAGATCAAAACTAAAAGGGGGAGGAGGGAAAAAAAAAGGGGGGGAGGGGGGAAACAAGATCAAATAACAGCTGTGGGATGCAAGCTGCAGAAAGTAGAACTGATTGAATATCCTCAAGTCAGACCCAGAATGAGGCAGCATCTGGCAGAAAGAGGGATAAAAGTGGTGGGAAACCAGAACAAGAGGAGTAGAGAGTTTGGGAAAGTTGGTTGCATGACTCTGCATACCAGAGTACCTAGATGGGCTGATGGCACAGGTATATTCAAGCTCAAATCTACCTAGCCCATTTTGGAAGCAGAAAGCAAACCTTACCAGAGGCGGAAGATAAAGTGAAAAGCAAGGATTGATGAGATATGATTCAACAAGATAAGACTGGGAAACAAGGACAGAGATACTGTTACTACTTAGTGGGATAATATTCATGCCCGGAAGGATTAAAGTTTTATAGTGATGCTATAAGAAATACAACAAACATGGCCCACTGTAGAGATGGACTGATTTGCCTCACAGTATCACATTTGTTGTTGCTTAGTCTAATCTCTGAAGCTTTTAAGCCTGATTCATTTTCTGTTACCATGGAAGTTTGTGGGAAAGCATTCAGAATCCGTCTTCGAGCCTCTTCTTACAGAAGGTATGTTCCTGATGATGGGAAGAGTACCATGCCACATGTTCAAGAATTATTTCCCAAAGAGAGATGTGGTCTCAGTTTCTTAAAGATACTGAGATACCTATTCAGTTGCATCACAGAACCTCTTTCATAGACTAGGCTTCCTAAATTCCATGAACATTTTAGTGGAAATAAAACTATGAACAGTTAACTATTTTCAAACAGGGCTTTGGATGACAAACTACCTAAATACTTAAATTATAATCCAAGAATTTACTGGGATGGTAATAAATTCCGACTTTCTAACATAAGTAGGAAAGATTGAACTTTTACAGTTCTGTAAGGAGTTTCCTGTGTGTACAGAATGATCTGGAATAGTCTTGAGACATGATTTCCTAAGACAATTAAGCTAACACAGTCATAGATAATAAGGGACATCATCCCTTCCCTTTCTCTCCAATTTACTGCCCATTTTTATCCAAAATTATTGGAGGAATGGAAGTCTCAAAGATTCAAGGTTCTTACAAGTTTCAGGAATAGTAGCAGAAAGAAAGAGAAAAAAAGCTGAATTGATGCCCTAGTATGTGAGGGGAACACATAAACTTGAGCTAAACAATTAGCACTCACATTCGTGAGTCTTCCCACAGGGAGATCATTATCAGCTGTAACATAAATTGCTTCTTGACCAAACTGTGAGAAGAAGATACCAGAAGGAAGATGGGGTTCCTGGCTTACCATAACAGGAATGAGATTATTCTCATGAGATTCCAGTGAGATTTTTCCACAAATGAGAAGCTCTTGTAGTGAAAAAACAAGGTAAAATGCCGGATCTGTAGCAAAGAATGGTTCCTTTCCTTTTGCTCCACTGATCCCAGTAATCTTTATCTGAAGTATCACATTATAGATATTCCTTGGTTAAAATAAAATTAGTTATTTTGATCAAAAAAATCATCACTCAAACATTCAGGTGGAATAGTTCAGAGGGATATCAGCAGAAACTGTTTAATACTAGAATTTTGTTTTCCCACAGACTGTAAAGCAAAAATTCCAGCTAAAGCTATTTAAAAGGAGAGAAAAGTAAGCAGCTGTTGAAAGAGGAAAAAGTCTCTGCCTCAAGTGGTAAAGACTGTGGCCTTCAGGAGACAAAACGATGCTTAGTACAAAAGAGTGCCTGCTGAGTTTTAAGCTGCAGAGCACTGAGCACAGAAGTTCTCACATCAAACAAATGATATCAGTCACATTACAGATTAAAATGTTTTGCAAGATTGACAATTGGGCAGTGAACATGGAAGGTACTGAATAATCAATTGTATCTATATTTTACTTGTCCTTTGTTATCAGCCTATACAAATGCTGAAGATTAATAACCAGTATCACAGCCTGAAGGAAAAAAAAATGAAACAAAAAAGAAACCTAATATAAAAATGGCTATAGCAAAGTACATGGTGTGTACACTGTATGTAGCAGCATTTAGGTCTGTGAGTTCCCACAATTTTACCACACATAGATCATCATTTCAGGATCAGATTTTTCAATTTCATGTTATATTTAACAGGTTTCAACCTGAATATATGAAATAGATACCACCATAGATATATACCAACTAGAGGATCCCGTTTACATATGGAAAGACAATGTTCCAAATGTCAGGGAATACATATACCCTAAATTGTTCTTCTTATGGTAGTAGTTTGTGTCTCTCACTAGCAGCTTTTCATGGCATGAGACATAGTGTATATTCTCATTGGTTTAGCATTGGAGACTAGACTTGTGCGATCTTTACTTCATCATCTGTTACTGTCTCACTGCAGGGTCTTAAGTTACATATGCCCCTTGGTGCCTCAGTTTGTCCATCCAAATAAGCCAGTGATACAAGAAAATGTACAGCGGGTACAACAGATGCATTTGACAGTTGAGGGGAGAAGGTTTACTCTTAAATTGGAGGAGTCCAGAAAGTTGTGCAACAGAAAACTTGCTTACAGAAGAGGGATAAAAAGTATAGGCACAGTAAAGAAATATATGTGCTGTGGAAAACTTGATTAGGAAGGATACTTGGTAAGTTATTAGGGCAATTATCTAATATATTCTCCCTCACCAAGAAGAAATTCTGCTACCACACCAGAGCACTTAAGCACTGTTGTGAATGCAGAATTGGGTTCTCTCAGGTTTCCTGTTATTCTTATTTCCTTCTCCATCATGTGGAGCATGGAGGACTGATTGTGAAAGGTGAAGGACTACAGGAACAAGGACATTGCAGAGTTACAGGCAAGGTTCTGCCCAGTGTGGACAGTGAGGCTCTACCCAAACTGCCTTCCTCCCACTGTTAGAACTTCCTGAGGGCTGCGAAGTATTGAGCCAGACCAAAAATTGATGCAAAGAGTGTAGTTTTTTCAGCAGGAAATCACCAGTACATTGCATGCAATCATAGATTCTAAAGGATGTATTTCCTTTACTGCTAAAACTCTGACAAATCAGTCTCTGACTGAAGAATGAGGACCACCTTTCCCATCCTAAAATTGCAGAAAATCTAAGGTGATAAATAGTCCTTTTTTTTTGTCTAGGGAGTATCTATAATGGAATGGATATATCCTTTCTCTCCCTCTTTCAACCACCTTTACTTCAGCTTCAAGTGAGTTCCACATGTGAACTGTTTGAGGAACTGGAAGTCTAAGAACATCACATAAAAGAGACAGAAGGTCTGGGGTAGGAGGAAGAGAAAAGGCAGATGTGGCTTGACAAGCGATGAGGAAATAGTCTTTCAGGACACGTAAACTCAGGACAGCTAAACTGACACTGTATCCCTGAGAAGCAGAAGGAAATCCCACACCAGCCAGGGAACAGCATTACTGAGTCAGTAGAGCGTATAGGAGTGATCAGCAGGCATGCTGGTATTTCAGAACAGGCAGACTGAAGTCATGAGAATATGAAACACCATCTGAGAGGAGGCATTCTGAACAAAATGCAAGGAAATCTCCATGGAATCAGCTAGGAGGCATGTCAGGAGCATGACCAGCAATGCTGGCTGGAGTTCAAAAGGTTCGGCTCCACATCACAAAAAGCATCCAGTGTTACAAACATCTTTGGTCCTGTGTATGTATCGTAAGTTAGTTTTACATTAAAATTCCATGATTCTCACCCACCCCTTTAATCATGAAACAGTGTCCTCCCATAGCACCTACCACGTAGGATCATGAAGAGCTCTGCACTCATTATGACACCCTTGTAAAATGTTACCTTGACATATAGAGATCTGAAAACCAAAGGCTACATGCTTAAGGTGATGCTACAATTAGTACTGGATCGTACAGCTTCCCAAAGCAACTCTTTAACTACTAACTCAGATTTCTTTCACTGTTGTATTGGAAGAAGAGATCTTATTTTGTTCTTGTTTCCTGAACATTATCACTGGAGAGCCTCCTAAAGCCCCTTACAGTAAATTAACAGAGTCAGACAGCGGACCTGGACAGTATCAAGACAACAGCAAATTACTGAGTGCTTTACAACCGTCTTTTATTGCATTTGAAGAGAACGGTGATTCGAACATTATCTAAATGACAGGTAAAACAATCTTCTGTAGACCCAGACAGCTCAAC
>JAHREE010111248.1:0-11252 GCA_033628505.1 Tringa tobata | reverse complement strand
TGTCCGTGGAGAGCAGGGGGAGGGGAGCAGGAGGGGATGAAGAGGGGGGGTGAAGGACAGAGGCTCTGAAATTCAGATTAGCATCCAGAGAACAAACCGGTTTGTTGGACCCCCTATCGCACAAACAGGCTGGCAAGCTGCAAAATGAGATGTAGTTAAATTGAGCCATACAAAGAATAATCTGCAGTAAAATCTAATAAATAAATAAATAAATTTACAATGATGACCCTCACAAAAATTAAAAGGGGAAGGAAAAGTCTCACTTGGGCAACAAACTGGGTAATCATCCTTTAAAAGCGTGGAGGCTGGATTACCACTGACACGTACTTAGACTACTAAAACATATGGCCAAATAAAAAAAAAAAAAAAGAAGAGGGGCTACAGGGGGAGGGGAAAGGTTGTGACAGCAGCATGAGGCTTGAAAATGCTTTATTTACTCCCTCCCCTTGCTTTAGCCAGCTGAAGACCTTCTGCAAGACGCAGCCGAGCCTACTCTCACTGGTTATTTCATACAGTCCTTTAACACCAAGCAGATGCTGGTTCACACCACTATGGTGGGTAAACAGAGCCCCGGCTGCTTGGCAGACGAAGGGCCTTGGACTTTCCAATCCATTTCACCACAAAGCCATCTCGGTGGAGACGCTGCCCTGGCTCTCCCCACACGGCAACCAGATCTCACGGGGAAACTGGAGACTGAGGTGTTTAAATTCAATTAATTAAAATTAAGTTAATTGAAATTAAACAGAAGGTTTGAACACAAAAGCCAAATTAATAACTGTTTGTATGTATGCCAAGAACACAATTTGGTCTACGATGTCTAAAGCTTACTGACAGAAGCCTGACGCTCAGCAGCCCAAGGTCCTGACTTCAGAAGTAAAACCAGATCTTCTGCAGACCCAAGTCCACGTTGCAATATCCCCCTGAGCATTCTAATGAAAGCAAGTTATTCAAGTAAATTCATGGCCAACATCATTTTTACAGTTATTTTTCCTTGCCTCTTCACAGCTTCGTGAGAGCTCTGTAGCTGAAACCAAATTCTTTACTGAAACTACACTGATCAGGCAGGCAATCATAACTGTCCCAGAGTTACTCAGGAATGGACATACCCATTTTTCTAATGCATTCAGAATTTGACTAAATAAGACACGGAAAAACTACAATTTTTCTCTAATGCATGTTAGTAATTTGGTTATAGCATACTAAATGGATTATGGACTATGACAGTTTTGTTTCTAGGGAACATCAGTGTAAATGGTGTGAAATATACCGTGGCAACAGAAGCCCCATCCTCTTTACATGCTACTACAAAATCCATCATATGGAAAAAAACCTACACTGTAGTTTTGCATATGCATTCATCATAGTTTTAGAAGAGGCTTTTTCTCTTACATTCACAAATGTATGTTCTTTACATCACTCTGCAATGATAAGAGAGAGATAATCACGTACGAGGGGAAACAAAGGTTGTTTCCTTTTCCCTTCTTAAGCATGCCATTGTGTTTTTCTTCAGCAACCAGAGAAACTTCCATATTCCTTGGCCATGGTGGAATTCCCATACACATTGCACATTTTTTTGGTCAAAATGTAAAAGGATACAAGTTTACCTCAACTCTCCCTCTGACACGAGGTCTGGGGAGCCTGCTTTCCAGCATCTCTTCATTAAAAAAAAATCACAACAGATTTTCTTTGGATTCTCTAGCTCTCAAACTGCTAGTTTAGAACTCCAGGTCTTCTAACTCAATCTGTTATTACATGGCATTTAACTTGACACTCTACCTTGAACTGAGCCATTCTCCAGCAAAATAAACCATCTGTAAGTGGTCCAAACAAAACCCCATCTTTTTTCCCGTAGAACATAATAGCAATTGGCTGTGTTCAGAACACAAGAACGATCCTCAGTTACCTCTGACCTGCTCCAGCCAGATGTACTAAGCTCAAGCTAAAGTTGCAAAAACTTATTTTGTCAATAGCAAGTAATTCAGTAGTAGCAGAAGTGAAGCCCAAAGATCAATTGAATACAAAAATCTTATTAAAATCATAATAGTGCTTCCTTCCAAGAAAGGATGGGAAGAGGAATAGAATGGTGAAGAACAGTGATCATCACTTAAAAGCTCTGGTGAGTAAAAGTAAGTCTAGCTGTAGAAACAGAGAAAGAATTACAAAACATCAGGGATAGGTAAACCAGTAATGACTGCAGATAGATCATTGCAAGCCTCATTTCCAAAACAAAGAAAATTACAATCTGAATATTATCCTTCATATGGCTAAATCGCAGCATTACATTTAACTGTTTACTCACCAGTTTCACACCACCCCGTTTCAAAAGAGGCCTCTTAAACTATTTTCTCCTTATGTATTCATAGTTTGGGGCTGTTTTTCCTGGCACACATAATGACAGTATGGACACAAGAAGATACACCAGTGTATTCTCTTATCTTCACATGCTGGCTGAAACACAGTTTATGTGATTTATTCCAGATCAGAAAGGCACTGTGACAACGCACAGAATAGACCTCATTTGCAACAAGCATTTCTTAATGAGAAATTTATCAGTCCCTCTCAGCATGAGCTGCACTTTGGAACGGGGAGAACAGAATTGTTTTAATGAATTCAGCTGGAGGCCAGCCTCCTTCCAGGCATTGGCCTCAAATAAACTCGTTTTCTGTCTTCGGGGCAAAGGATTAGCTATGAATCATAAAACAGTTCTGCTCACTGGCCCTTGTTAACTTGCCAGTCAACTTCTTCCTGAAATTGAGTTTCTCAAAGAACATCCAATCTGTACTTGCCAAATCCTAGTTCTTCTTTATCCCTTGCTCTGGGTTTTTTTTTTTTTTTTGTTTTGGTTTGGTTTTTTTTGTTTTTCCACAAAAACTCAACTTCCCACGGTTTATTCAGATAACCATTTGGAGCAGGAAAAAGTAAGTTGTCATCCAGCCCCCATTCCTCTTCATAAGTGGAAATAAAAAGCCCAACCCCCTTCTTTCCACATTTGGCTGTTTTTACGCTAGACATGGGGTAAGTTCAGCTAGAATACAGCAGCTAGAGGGAAACTGCAACCCACAGGCTGAATCATCACATAACAATCAGTATGTCCAGAAAAATAAAACATAGGGGGACACACACAAATCAGTAATTGGAAAGATGCACAAGGGCATGTAATTGAGATCAGCAGTTCCCAAACCTCACCAATTAACAAAATAGTAAGTAGAAGTGATTGATTGGAAGAACATAAACAAGTATCTCCTTTTAATGCATGCTTTATTTTAGCCCTGAAAAGGTTTAAAATTAAAAATGCTAGGCTTATTTTAAGTGTCCTTGGAGTAAAATGTTTGATTACGACAATGAATCTAGAAAGACTGATTTTAAACAATGTGTCAAAGTCAATCCATTGGATATCATCATTATTAGCCTTTGATGCTCAGTCTTTCATCCCGGACAGGCCAAACAACCTCTTAGGGAGTCACTCGAGCTTTGCAGCCTTCCTATTAACATAGGCCCAGCGATGCCTCAATCACCAGACCATTTCTGGGTTGCCAACCAGTAACACGACAAGACCTGCAGACCAGTAACAGGACTCGGTGTGTCTCTCCGTTGACACGTGTGACTGGATATGCCATCAGCACGAATTTCCCATGACATACACAAAGGACATCTAGCATGCAGCAGAAAAATGGTGAAAAAGATGACAGTGGAAAGCAGGTTACCAAAACAGTTCATGCTGTCAGTAGCCTACTCCTTGAGTATGTTTACAAAGCTTTTGGGCCAGATGAATTGTTTCAGGAAGCTGCATCTTACCAATAAGTAATACTGCCCAGCCTTATGGTTTTTGTACTACCCCACTTTACAACAAACAACAGAATCACAGAATTCGGGTTGGAAGGGACCTCTGAAGATCAACCAGTCCAGCCTCACACTCAAGGCAGGACCACATTGGAAAGTCTATGAAAATAAAACACTGTTCTGATGTGTTTTGGTTCATGGCTGATCTGCATCAATAGCTTTGACTTATTAACCTGTCAAATTAAAATGTGAGGTTCTAGGCAATTTTCAGCTAGACTACAATGAAACAAGAACTGAAGGTCCATTTCTTAAAAATAAAAAGTCCAAGGCACAAAATACAGTTTTTCTCAAAGAAAATGAAACGTTTTATTGATGCAAATACTTTATCTGTTTCCCAATATGCAGTTTTTGCAATTTGGACAAACTACTAATGAACTACAAAGCAAAGATCCAATCATGTGTCAAGGTTATACATTGAGGTTCATGCTGTACTTGTTTATATAGTGAATCAGAAGAAAGAACACAAGCTTAGAGATATCAGTATCATCAGACATCAGAAGTATCAAAACTGCGCAGCATCTGTTGCATTCCTCTCTCTTTTTCACCCCTAAGACCCTGAACTGCACATTACTGAATTCGAAGTCCATTTTCACAGGACAATTCAATTAAAAAGCATCTGGGAGAATACCGTCTTTTACTGAAAGTAAGTCCCAGGTCCAATTCTCATTTATTATGCTGCTGGGACAGCATCCTTTAAACATGGTAATCAAAAGCAAACCGTTTTGTTTTTTTTTTTTCACCCTTTAAACAGACAAAGCAACAACATTAGGATGAATTTTCAGCTGTTCTGAACCTACAGGTTATATAGATTTGCCTTTTCCAGCAGGAAGAACTCCGGCAACACACGCATGCAACTTCGCAAGTTCAACTTGGCAGTTAATCTGTCTGGCCTTAGCACATAATCAGAAATGGATTTACTGCAGTGACAGCAAATGGAGCTGAAAACCTACACTGCACTGTGTAGGGGAGTGCTTAACACCCATCACAAGCACAGCCCCCCTCTTTCTACACCAAATCCACATCACAACTAGAATCACCCCAAAGCCAGGCCTGACAGAAAGCCAGCCAGCTGTCCTGCAGATGAAAATCGAGCATCCCTCTGCACAGCCATCAGGCACCTGACATCTCTCAATAAAACAACCATGCTGGACCGTCAGCAAGCAAGCACTGTTCATTATGATAGCTGACAACAGCCAGAAGAATGGGGTTTTGTTTGTTTGTATTTCTGTCGGGCTTTTCTGCCACAAGATCACATCTGGTGTTCAAAAATAAAGTGCTTTTTGATGGTGGCTCTTGTTTAAAAGCTTCTGAGGCACACTGTTCTGAATAGCATTACTTGTGGAGCATCTACTACACTCGAAGAACTCCCGGTCTAGTCATACATGCATGTAAAGGCAAACTGTGAACGCAACTTTAGAGTTCAGACCAGCATAAGCCATCTCAGCCAAGCAGTCACTAAAGAAAAATAATTCTATGAGCCATTACAATATTAGACCCCAGCATTTCCAATGCATGTCCTTCTCTCTTTGATATATGCGTACACACACATATTGTCCTCCCTGGTTTGCCAAATCTTCAGAAGTCCTCTAAGCTGTAGGATGCAACTGCCTACGCATCTTCTATGCAACAACCAAAACACTCTTACGAGGTAAGTAAGAAGGGTATTATGAAGTTAATGCTACAAAACAAAAAAACGCTGGATGTTTAGATGTTCTGCTGTTTCGTCAGGAAAGATTCCATAGCCCTTGAGACAAAATCTTGCGACAGTTAATGTTTTAATCTTGATGCCCTTGAAATCCAGCTTGCCTCCCACATCTGCTAAAATCATGACTGTGGACCTGGAGGAAGAAGATGAAATAACAATCTGGCAGGCAAGTCATCTTCCCCCTCCTCGAGAGGCTTGGAAACTAAGAGCCAACTCTCCCAATCCAAAAACAAATTTGGCAAGAGCTAACCTTCAAAATTTGCTGAAACTGCTGCAGTCAAGACTGTGAAGATTTTTTATTTTTACTCTGAACTTCTGCTTTTAAATACCTTGTTGGTAGTTCTGTGTGCCTCTATCCAAGGCATTAAAGTCTTGTTGGATGCCGTTGCCCTTTACTTCCCCTGAGGTTTTCATCAAAATTGCTCCTCTGTGAGCTGGTACTGATCATTTGCCTAATCCACCTAATTTCTTATTGTTCTAGCGGCCACAATATTGCCTCCAAGAGATTAATATTAGAAAAAGTAATAACAGCAATGTCTTAACTTTTCATCTATACAAATGAATTTCTGAAAGCATTTTTTTCACAAGGCTAGGAAACTACCATGTTCTTAAATGTCACATACAACAGGATTGGCAGGAAGCTGTTTTCCTTTTCTCGATGCAGTGAAGGGCATTGTACCTGTAAAAATCAAGACCCAATTCTCAGTCTTCTCAAAGGAATCACTATGCACTAAGAATTTGATTCTATCTAAGTGGTTTAAAGAAATTACAAGATTAAGCTTCCTTTATGAAACAGCTGACCTCAAAATGGACTGAAAGCATGAAAGGACAGGAGAATAAAGCTACCTAAGGCTCTAAAGGAACACAGAATTTGGGAGGCTTCTTGACAGCGCACAGGGAGATGGCCAGTGAGGCAGGTACAAAAGAGTAAAAGTAGATGGCACGATCTGCTGTATGGCAAGAGAGAGATGCAATCCTACACTGCAAAATACCATATTACAACCATATTAGACCTTATCACCAAGGAGACAGTAAGCTGAGAACTAATAGCAACGAAGTACTATCTGAGCAGTGGAGGGCCACAGGGTTCAGTACAGGGAATGGAGCACTTGGCTCTCTGCAGACCCCAAACTGGCAGCCATCAAGACAAGGTTTTGCCACATCTGCTCTTCATCCCAAGACATCAGTAACACGAGCAGACAACAGTAATGCTTATAAAACTCTGCTGTCAGTGTCCCTATTTCACCAGTGACTGCAGTGTAAAGAGGCGATCGCCCAGATTCCTTACAGCGTCGGAAGCAGTTGAACTCGACTACTGGCAACTGCTCTTCCTTACCACCACAGCAGCTCTCTGAAGTGGGCACAATGGAGGAAGCTCCAAAGAGCTCGGATCTCACCAAGCTAAGCATGCTGTGCCTCATTTCAGTTTCTAAGAAGTGGTCGTTTCCTCTTTACCAGGAAGACTGTGGAGGATCAGGCACACCACAGTTTCCAAACGTTCTAATTACCCTCAACTTGTAACACAAGAAGGAAGGGACCATACAACTCAGAGTATGCACAGCCTCAACGCTCATTGGCATTAAAATTGCATATGAACTACCTCTGTCTTTGAAAAGACAGCTGGAATTAACAGGGAAAAAAATCCCACAAAATTAAAAGCATAATTTAACTATCAAACTCCCAGAGGCAGATGCAGCAGAACTCCGTGCAAAAACACAGAGGTACTAGCAAAATGTTCAATTGCATTTGCCACTCAAAATACATCAGTTTAAAATCTAACTAACCTTAACAACTTCCTGCTGTATGTTCCAGGGAAGTCCTATTACTTTTGGTAAGATGAGTCTTCATTTAAAAAAAGAAAGTAAAAAAAAAACCAAACACCTGCATTAATAGAGTGCATTTCAGACCACAATTACATTCAGTAACTAACTTCTTCACTTGCCTCAAAGTGCTCTGCTCAGATCACACCAATGATCTTGAAAAGAGCTAATTACAGACTATGATGGAGACAGGAGTGGGAGAACAGGAAGATCTTTGCACAGCATTTTATAAAAAACAAGTCACTCCAGACTTGTTCATAGAAACCACTACGACAGATGTCTGGTAATCTCTTAAGTAACAGTATCTTAAGTCTGCCCACACTGTTTTGCTGTTCATAGCTCCATCAGTTTGAAAAACTGCCTCAAAATAACCTCTCTAAAACCTTGCATGGGGAATATTAATTGAAGGTTTCTATCAGATCTTGTCATACTGACTCAGATTGCTCCCCACCATCTTACTCTTCTGGTGATTTGATGTCACAACATACAGTTCTTCCCATCTTCTATATCTTATGAAGATTTTATTAGTTACTGTAGTATAACTGCAATAAAAATAATTTTAAAAGAAGGAAATTAACCAAAGCATTTGACAATAGGTGCTGTAAGATCTTTGGATCAGGCTTATGGGGTTTTCTTATTAAACCGCTGAAGTGCCATGGAACTTAAAATGCTAACTCAATGAGAATCACATCAAATACACCTCAATGAAAATAGTCATTTAAACAATTCTCTACGGTGTCTCATGTCCCAAAAGAACATCACAAAACCTGTGACATTACCATGTGACAGAGTCATGGCTCCAGGAGTCACTGAAATCAAAAATAATTACATTGTAGTGCCATTTCTATAAGGAACGCCATACTTCCATTTGATACATCAACCAACCACAGCAGTGTACAAGATTTGGCTGTTCCCGCTGTCAATAAACACTGTTCCACATCATCCACAAGTTTCTCCAACAGATATTCTGCGCTTTTTCTTTTAGGTTATAAAAGCATTAATTATTCTATTAAAAAATTAAGAGCCCAATGCTACTGGGTAGTTCACCACAATAAATGCCTTCACAACATGGCTCCTTATTTTTGGGTCATTTTCACTACCTACCTGCAAGTTCGAATCCATTAACAGGGGCTATACTAGCCATGCCCAGAGTTGCAAATGAGCCTCTGTAATGACTCACTGAAAGTTCATTTACTAGTTCTCTCCTTATTATATAAAGATATTTTCAAAGTTCTTGTAAACAAGATGTGTTTGGGATATACAAGACACAAAATTGGTCCATGAATGTATCTCCACATTGAATCAGCATGAAACAAAATGATCAGGTTCGGACTTTAAAAAAAATAAACTGAAACTATAGGAGGCAAAAGTGTTTTGAACAAATATTCTTACAAGGTGCACTTTTCCCAACACTTTAAGGAACGTCATGACAGGACAGGATTTGAGGAAGTCAATTATTCTTAAAATAACACCGCATTAATTGTAAAAATTTAGTGTTGTTTTATGACTGCCACTGTAATCTGTTTCAGAATATTAGAGATATCTTAATCACTTACTATATCTAATGAACCCTAGTTCATGGGACTAATTCTCTAAAAGACATCATTGTCAAAATGTCAAGGTCTGTTACTCCTTCATTTGTCAGTCTCCTCAACAGCCATCTTTTTCACGATTCTGTTTTAGAAGCCAAGGAAAATGTGTCTTCTTCATTATGCATGAGAAGTTATTATGCAAGAATAGACAAAACACGTATATCTCAAAGAGGCTATCCATCTGAGGTACAACACCAGAAATCTGAAGTGTTTTTTACATTAATGATTTCACAATCCTTTATACAAGAGTAAAGATGTGATGCCTTAATATCATGCCCAAGCCCCAGGTTTTGTTAATTACATCCTACCTACCTAAATGCCCCCTGTAGTTTCAATTAGACATGGTATTCTTCTTCACTTCCCGTCTTGATTATTGTGCACTGTTGCTAAGCGCTAGTTAACAGTTGCCACATTCACCCAAAGTTGGCTGCACTTCAGTGGTCATTCAAAGAATTAAATACAAAACATATGGTACAGAACCATACAAAGCATAAAAGCACTTTTAAAAACCACTCTAAAATGCTTAATATGAAAGATACTACAAAAGGTTACACCACTGAAAGTAAAATCCTTACAGTTCTACACCCACTTAAGATTTCCTAGAAACACTGACAATTGTACAGAAATGCATTCAATATTTTTTAGTTATCATTAATAAGATTTCCCAGAGTATATTTTTGACATTCTACTGACTCTAGTTTTACACTAAACGAACAACCCAGAATTCATAATATGATAGGCTCCACAGTACAGAGATTTTTCCAGATTCCCTACATCCCATAGCAACTAATTAGAGTCTCCTAAATTACACCTCCAAGTTTTCTTCTTCCTTGTATCTGCAAAATACTTTGGACATGACTTGTCAAACCGCCAAATATCAACGCCAATAATTATGTGTTTAAGAAGACCTTGAACCAAATGTACTTTTTTAAATTCTAGACAAATGTTTCACACAGCCAGATCACCCCTCCTTTCATCTGTGATGTCCTCATGAAATCTTAAGAAACTTCACATATTTTAATTATCCCAGTAAAAGCTCAGTAATGAGATTGCCTATTACTGCTTCTTTCCTTTAGTATTACATCCTGGGCTTAAAAACTGCCTGATCAAAAAAAATCACCACTATTTCTAATTGTTACGTTATCTACAGCCAAACCCAACTAATAAAAATTCCTGGTAGGTAGATACTTGTTTTTATAACTAACTTATTTTTCTGTTAAACAGCTTAGTGAAAAATTTGTTTTGCACAGACACTACCAATAATAAACAAAAACACACTATGTATCAGTTATCTGTATTAACAGATGTATAATTAAACCTTCAGGGTTCGGAGGCCAACCATTTAAACAGGTAGGCACACATTGAAAAATTACTGACTTTCTGGAGCATTTCGTTGGAAATGCTTGAGAATATATAAGAAAAAAATATGCATATGTTTGAAATCCACAAGAGTTAAAACAAGGAATAAATGAATGTTTCTCAACAGCTCTGAGAATCCTCACACAATCCTTATTCCCTTGCAAAGGGGTATTGAAAAAGTTAATCCACCAGCTCCGTAAGTGCTTTTGTCCTACTCACAAACAAATTCTTCAGGATAAGGTTTAATATTTTCAAAGAATATTTTTTTAATCCCACTACTGTATACGTAATAAGCTTTTCAATCAATAGAAGATCCATCTTTATCTATCTTTAAGGGGATAACAAAACTAAAACAGAACTTAGGCGTGCATTACAGTATTCAAAAGTGCAGAAAGCTTTTACCTGTCCTCTCAGAGGTCACATGTAGAACTATATCCACAAGTGACATATGCACCTACTCGCTTCACTCTCAGCTCTAAACAACAGTAATAACTGTAATAATAATAAAAAAAAAAGCCTTCAGTTATTCCTACAGTCAGGAAATAAAAGACAGCGCTTTCTTCTTCAGCAGCATTTTATTTCAATCTTTTAAAATGCTCTTTGTAAAAGGGCATCAATAAAGTATGAAGAATATGAAATATTGTTTTGTTGTTTTCCATTCTGTGGAAAAGTCTTAAGAGTCGCCAATTCAAAGAAAGCCAAAGGAAACTGTGTAAAAAAAAAGTCACATCTTCAGGGTAATTAAAGCAAACACACTGACAAGCAACAGACGGGAAATATTTTTCCATCAGGTGACTTAAAAGTCCCCCACTCATTAAACACACCTGACTATTGATAAATTCGGAAATTTCAGAATACGGACGGAGGCTCAGGGGCCTAAACAAACAACGGCCCGCGGCCCACCCTCGGGGTCGGCCGAAATCCTGTGGCTTAAAC
>JAHREE010111238.1:0-10669 GCA_033628505.1 Tringa tobata | reverse complement strand
ACCTGGCTAATGCGGTCTCTGACAGACAGATATTTCTCATAGACTGACTATTTACAGAATATACTTTACAAGGATATTTAGGTTTAAATGATAAAGGGTTGGACTTTTCATCTGTCTTTGTGGAAAGTTTGCAGTATAATTCAAAGAAATTAAATCTAAATACAGTGTATACTTTCTATGCAAGAAATGGACTGGAAAATCTTTCCACTCACACCAAAGCCTAGATATCCTTAAGGATACCAGAACAAATATATATCAGGGCTACAAAGGTGATGAGGGGACTAGAACATCTCTCTAGAGGGAGGAGCTGATCAACGACTATAAATATTTCAAGGGTGGGTGTCAGGAGGATGGGGCCAGTCTTTTTCAGTGGTGCCCGGGGACAGGACAAGAGGGAACGGGCACAAACTGGAACATAGGAAGTTCCATCTAAACATGAAGAGGAACTTCTTTGCTTTGAGGGTGGCAGAGCCCTGGAAGAGGCTGCCCAGAGAGGTGGTAGAGTCTCTTTTTCTGGAGACATTCAAACCCTGCTTGGACACGTTCCTGTGGCACCTGCTCTGGGTGACCCTGCTGTGGCAGGGGGTTGGACTAGATGATCTCCAGAGGTCCCTTCCAACCCCACATCATTCTGTGATGCCAATCTTTTTTCTGGCACATTCAAAAGATTAGACAGAAATCACCTCAGAGCTGATAAAGATGGGATAATATCAGTGGATTTATCTTCCTTTCCTCCCCCCTCTCTCCTTTCTTATTCAGAGGAAAGTAAATTTGTGGAAATAGACAAATCGAGTCCTGCGTACGCGGCTCAGCGGGAACACCTGGCCCTCATTCAGAGACTCTCTCGCTCGGAGAATGTGCTCTATGCAGCAAACCTGGAAAACCTTTCTGCCGGGATGATGAGCAAGTCTTGTGACAACCTCAGCGTGGAAACCAACAACAGGACTAGAGAGAAAAGCAATCTTGGCAGGTAGGTTTGCTTTCTCCTTTAAACACGTGTAAGAATTCTCATTCATAGACTATATCACTGCAAACCTCTATAGCGAACCATAAGGCAGACCTGGGTTTTTTTGGAATCCTTATCGTGGCCACACCAAAAGGCTGGGAGCTCCCTGGTGCCAGCAGCTGTGCAAACACAGGCAGGACTATAAGAGTCTAACAGATAAGAACCTGAGAAAGAGTGACATTTGAATTTGTACCAGACTCGGGAATGAACCACTTAATGGGTTATGGAGAAGGATAAAAATAAGGGAGAATAAAAGTATAATTTTTCGTGTCTGTGGATTTTCCCTGGAAATGGCAGTACGTGAACTGAATGCACGGGAGACATTGGTTTTGAGCAGGTTTTACCTAATTGATTCCCCCGTGTCTAAAGGTGCAAATCACGGAGAGCAGGGGGAGAGCTTCTCCCTTTTCATCGGCGCTGGTACCCGCAGGGGTGCAGCGGTTACTGCAGCTGCACAGGCTCCAGGCCTGCCGGGAATTCTAGTGCCGTCTAGAATACTAAGGGTTAGAACAGAGCCAAGAAGGAAGTGAACTACCAGGAAAATCTTCATACGTGGTTTTGTCTAAATGGGCAGCGGGGCTAAATGACTCACGCTGTGGCTCCGCTGTGTTTTCCTACTGCCTGCACTCAGCCCAGAGAAAAACGTGGGGGAAAAATCAGTTGATGCAAGTGGTCTAATGGCAGCTGTAATTTTGGAAGGAAATGCTGGCACAAGGATAAACTACCTCTCCTCTATAATGAAATATGGCCCAGAAATCAGCTTACTCCTTGAAAGGCCACAAACATGTGCATTCCCAACTTGGCTCTGACAGCCTAATGACAATGAAGAGTGCTAAACACCAGCTAAACACCATTGCTGATTCGTTACCGTAACGTGGTCTTCGTTTCCTGCCGGGCAGATCCACGTCGGGGCTATCCCAGTCGGAAATGCACATCAATTTGAATGGGAAGCAAAGGAGCTATGACTACCTCTCCATCCACTCAACTCAGAACACAATCAGTGGTGAGTATAATAATCATAAAGAGAGACAGCTCCCTTCCCTATTTATTGTTTCAATAGCAGGAGACCAAAATATATTCTGCTGACAGATTAAAGAATATCCTTTTGCACTTCTTGTCCTGGGAATTAACCCAGAATTTAGCAAGACAAGCCATGTTCTTCCCTTTCACTTTCCAAAAGGATCAGTGCTAAGGAACTTGATGATAAAATTATTCTATCAACGGTGCCTACTGCTCTTCAGAGATGCAGTTCAGTCCACCCAGGACTCTCGCACGAGGCAATATCCCTATGCTCAGAGGTTATAATTTGATTTGCAATTGAGATCAACCCAATTAATAATGCGTGAGACAACACAGGCTCCAGATCCTTCCTCTGTTCTTGTCTTTGCATAACACTAACTGATATAAGAACTGGACACCTAATTTTCTAACAGAAGCCGTATTGCATGCACACAGGGGGTGGAAGACAAAGCCATGATTATTTGGTTAGTTCATTTTAAAGTTACAACTGTGCTTTAAACACACCGTGGCCATTGCACAAGGTTAAGCAGAGTTAACATTACAACATCAGCGCAGGTTGTATTGCACCCACAGAGTCAAAAGAGCCTACAGGACTGAGGTTAGAGTTTCCAAAGGAACCCACAGGAGATTTTGTGTCCACATCACCTTTATGTTCAATGGGTGCCACGTGCCTTTCTCTTTAGGTATCCTAATCTTAATAAAAACATTGCAGATTAACACGCAGTCTCCCAGAAAGGAACATTATAGGAAGAGCTTCCACAGCTACTGTACGCATACTTGTTTGAACTTCCTTCCTAATTATATTGATTCAAAACTAATGGTAATGTTGAAAACAAAGACAAAGTATATTTTTAACTTTTGAAGCCCCAGTTTTGCACACTATATGAATCGACTGTCTCCCTGCATTAATCTGCATTTATTCTAGCCGTTTTGTTTCTGCAGCACCTGGATCACCAGCCATCCAAAAGGAAGTTTCGCTAAGTGGTCTAGAGAGAGAAATCGTTTGTGTCAGCCTAAAACGTGACCCGAAGAACGGATTTGGTAAGTGAGGAACATGAATGTTGCTTTTGTTACTGGGACTATGAGATCCTGGTGCTAACACTGATACTGGCTGACTCAAACTGGGCAAGATTGTAACCTTCTTCACCTAATTCATTCTTTTTATAGAATAAGAATACTGATCTTTGTGAAGGACTTAGAATTTCCCAGACTGAAAAGGACTAAGCACATGAATCAAGGTCACGATTTTTTCTGAGGATTAAGTAAGGCCACAGTGGTCTTACTTAATGTCAAGGGGACATAGTGCTAAGAGTAGAACGAAAGGAACAAGGGTCCAGTTTTGTATCTGAAATGCATGCACAGTGATTTTATTTATCTTAGACCTCACACAGGGGAGATGATGTTCTGCAAACCTTTCAGGTATTGCCTGCAGGAGTGGAAAATACGTACACAACCTTAACATGAGGGTTTCCCGACTTCTGGATTCTTAATTGGATAACATTTTTGTTCTATAATGGACTATCACACTGCATGCTGTTCTTGTGGATGAGTTCAGAGGACCATCAGCTTTCAGAGCTGACCGTTAATACAATTAAATATCAAATTTCTAAATAGTGCAGGTCTGCGTGGAATATTCTGACCCCAAACCCAACTATTCTACCAGTCAGAGGAATATTTTCTGCAATAGACAAAACACCCTGAGACAGGATAGTGAAATCAAACTACTTGACTATAGATTTAATTTTCTTAGATCTCTCATCAGAAGGTTACATGGCCCCCCACCTCAGAGGCCCTGGACTACATGATGTAGAAAAATGTTTGAATTTATCTAATGAGCTTTTATACCATTTTTCTCCCACAGGTGTTAAATACTAAGGTCCACATAGTTTATGACTTTCATAAGAAAGTATCTGGAATCTTTAAAAGTCCTAAGCCAGGAAAGCATTCCTATTGAGAAAATATATTTAAATAGCCAAAGTCACCAGGACACTTTAATTATAACCTGAGTCTAAATCTCTCCCTAATCAAGACCTTGATGCCATGTAAATCACAGCTCCCCATTCTCCAGACCATGTATAAAACTTGCACCATTGGAGTAAGAGCCTTTTGTGCTCCTAAGATTCATCTTTTCTAATGCTGCCAGTGCCTCTGCATTCTCACGCTATCTCATTTTTGCAGGTTTTGTAATTATTGGAGGAGAAAATGTAGGAAAATTAGACCTTGGTATCTTTATCGCTTCAATTATCCCTGGGGGACCTGCAGACAGAGCTGGAAATATCAAACCAGGTCATTGTCCTTACTTTTTAATTAGAATTAAAATACTTTCATGGTTTAAAGTTAGCTACTCTGGATTTATTTCCTTATTTAGATGTGCTTTGTCTTGTTTTTATCCTTTTTTTTTTTTTTAAGGGGGACGACTCATCTCTGTGAATAATATTAGTCTCGAGGGCGTTTCATTTAATACTGCAGTTAAAATCATACAGAATTCTCCTGACGAAGTGGAGCTCATCATCTCTCAACCCAAAGGTATAAAGGCAAATGGTGGCTGTGGGATGCTAATAGTTAACTCCGGACACGGGTATTTATTAGGCAGCGGGATGGAGTGGTACTTTCTTGCTACTCAGTGCCAGTTATAATAACCATAGGCTCACAATGAAAATAGTCAACTTCTAGCACATCTCACGTGGTCTCTGTTCTACAGTCAGCGCAAAAAAAAATCTACTATGGGCTGCACTGCTGAATAGCAAGGGAATTTGGGCATTTCTTTCTCTGATACAGAGTCATGATCCTCTGCAGTGCCAAAGCAAATGCATTTCTCCACACATCCTAGCAGTGCTGGATTTTACAATGACTGACTCATTTCATAGCTATGATCCACCACCACTCGATGTAGGAAGTTACTGTGTCCTCCTGTGCTGAGGTATAATAATATTTGCCTTCAAGTTTAATTACTCTTTGCATTTTGGTATGGCTTTGCAGACATGTATGAAGAAGGATTAAATGAAGAAAAGAATCTATCAAGAGGAAACAGCACCAGTGGATCTGAGATCTCTTGTGTGGACAGCGGGAGAAAAAAGATTCAGGACTGTCATACAGCTCTCCCCAAGGAACAGGACATAAACATAGATGAACTGGAGAAGGCCCTTTCCTGGAGTTTAGCACCAGAATTGGGCCCTAGGATTCCAGTTCCTTCAGCTGATAGCCTGGATGTGGAGGTAACTGAGATTTTGATGCTGTTCAGGAATATTACACCCAGCCAGCTACAGTAAGAGTGGAAAGTAACCGAGAAATTTTAAAAAATGAGGAAAGGAGAAAGAAAACCTTGGAAGATGTTGCTCGTTAAATTACACTGGAAATGTCAAAATGATAGACATGTCTGGAATATCTGAAAAAAATGGGGAAACCCTTCCATGAAATGTTATTAAAAGATCTCCTCCCTTTTCCAGCGGAGGGACAAAATTTTGATTATTTTCTTGCAATCTCTTAAATTTTCAACTAGACACAGAACGGCAACATTTTGTACCTAATTTCCTACTATTAAACAGCCTCCCTATCTATACTCAGCTTATGCACGTTTAGACAGATTATATTTTGAGTGACATTAGTGTCAGCTTGAAATAATGCCAGGGATATAAATGGTACCGCTCCAGGGGGACAATGCCAGCAGGATCAAACCCTTTATATCTTCTGGTAACTCTCTCTTCTGTTATTTTTTTTTTCTTCCTTTTCCATCCTTTTCTACTGAAATGCTGTAGTCTCATTAGTGTTTATATTTTTGAGACAGGAAGCTGATTCTTCACACTTACCATCTCCATCTGAAACCAACTCAAAGGAAATCTATACCGTGGAGCTCGTTAAAGACGACGGGACTTTTGGAATCAGCGTGACTGCAAGTGTTACTCTTAATCTTTCAGTGTGTCTGTCAAACTGTTACATTGACCAAGAAAAACATAGGGATGTGTATTTATGTGGAACAAAGAGAGAAGATAGGCTGATAATAAAAACTGTTAGCCAATTTTATTTCCTAATATAAGGAAATACAGTTCTCCGTATATTTGGAGGACCAGAGAAGGCAGCAGTGGGAATCATCTCCCTCATTTAAATAATAATTCCTTGTCCTGGCTCTCAAAGCTGGCTTTACCCCTCCAGGCTGAGATGTCTTTACAGTCCTTGCTGAAATGGAATGGGAAGCAGCAGCTATTTCATTGCCTGCAGAAGAAATTGAGAGCTGCTTTTTCATCTGAACTTAATGGACAGAATGCGATTCTTAGGTTAATCTGGAATTCCCCTGAGCTGTAGGCTCTCAAGGGGCTGCACGAGTTCAGGTCCACACTTTACATATTGAAAGGTTAATGAAAGGTCTGAAAGGTTAATGATTGCTGAGTGGATATTGCACAGTTTGGAAGCTGGGCTAGAGACTGACTGAAAGATGCAACCCCATCTTTATGTTAGCATAGGGAAAAATTTATGAACATTTAGGAAATGTTTTCATATAGCCACATAGAAACACATTGCATTTTCCTGCAAAAACAAGATTGCTGCCTGGGGGGTATAATACAACTAGATGGGCCTTTGGAGTAATATCCTCTTTCATTTTTTTCCTATATTAAAAAAAGTAATAACTGAAGCAGCTGCTTTGCAACACAGATGTAAGTTGCTTTGATTTTTATCACAGGAAGAACATGTGGAGACTACACTCTAATCTGTGGGCACATGTTTTGCAGGGTGGAATTAACACTAGTGTGCGCCACGGTGGGATATACGTGAAGTCAATTATTCCCGGGGGACCAGCAGATAAGGATGGACAAATAAAGATAGGTAATGTGTGTGGCAATAAAACTCTGGGCTGGAGAACTCAGTGTTGGTGTGGAATGTTTGCCATGGGGACAATCAGACACATTTGGGATTGGAGGTCATATAGCTGTGGCTAGTGATTCTGACATCTGCACTGTCACCCATTGAACTTGGGTTCAATGCATCTTACATCTAACTGCATCTTACACCCATTGAACTTGGACATCAAAGCAACTTGACCCTCTTGTTTGGTTTTCTTTTGCCCCAGGTGATCGCCTACTGGAAGTAGATGGCATCAGCCTCTGTGGCATCACCCACAAACAGGCTGTGGAACACCTGAAGAAATCTGGCCAGGTTTGTACAACAGCAGAGCTCAATAAGATACCCAGAAGGTGGGCCAGAAGAAACACCCCCCACACTCCTCACCCCATCCAACCCTATTCTCCCAAAGAAAAAAGTAAAAAGACATACGACACTCTGTGTGACTGGAACCTGTTCATCACCATTTTAGGTTGCCAAGCTGGTTCTAGAAAGGGGAAACTACTTACTGGCAGAGCCATGCCTGGCTGCTAAGGACAGAAAGGAGGACCAATGTGCAGTGGTTTCTGTGGCAACATCCTTCACAGATGGTACCAAGGACTGCTGCTTTTTGACAGATGGTGAGCGATAAAAAGAAGGAACTCAGGGTGACTTCTTACAGCGTGGAAGAAAGGAATGAATGAAAGTAATTGACTCTGAACAACATATTTTTGATGTACTCAGAGTTACAGTGGCTAGATATAGCTGAATTTCTGGTAGTCATAAATCCTGTACCTTTCAGCCTTCCTGAGACGGGGGCCACCCCTGTCTGTACCCTATAGCACTCTTGGGTGGGAGGCAGCAGGGTTGATGTTCCCCAGAGAGCACCACCACCAGCACATCTCCTGGTGCGTCCTGGAAGCCAGGGGGAACCGCTGCCCCAGGACCAGCACCGGAGACTGCCATCACCTCATTGCTTAAAAAACAGAATCATAGAATGATTCAGAGATCACTATCACTGAAATCAGCCATCAAATAAATGCTGTCTCTTTTACTGTAGGGCTGTCTCACAAACACTCAGTCTGAACCATGGTGGTTACTCCTCTACATCGTCCCCAGCAGAATGGGGTTCAGCTGCAAGTACGGTGTTTGGGAAAGGGCTGGTCCCTTGTTCTTGGCTGGAAATCAGATTCTACCTTATGCTGGTTAGTGCAGGACCCAAACTAACATCAGGCAGCTACAGAATAGTAAGATCTACCAAATACTTAGAGAAGAATGCCAGAAAAGGATAGCATTTGAACCATTTTATGTTGGTAAAACAGGCTGCTTCCTTCATGGGCTTGTACCAGATGGCATAAAGTCTGTGAACACACAGTGGAAGAGAATCCAGTTCTCCCCATTCTGCCTGTGCAATTTTAAGGGCTCACATAAGTTAAAGGAACACCAAACCCTTCTTTTGCCATCAGTATCAGTAGATCTGCCTCTGCAGCTCCCAGGGAGAAGGTCTGCTGAGGGTATAATTCACATCAGCTCCTACAGGGTACATACACCACAGCTCCCACTCTTTTTCCAATCCCTGCTTTGAACAGATAATACATTTGAAGTCAAATTGACAAAGAACTCTGGAGGCCTCGGATTTAGTGTTCTGCAAATGGAAGGAGATGCCTGTGAACACTTTGGAGGAGCTATTGTCAGGATCAAAAGACTGTTTCCAGGGCAGCCAGCTGAAGAGAACGGCGAAATTGAGGTCGGAGACATCATTTTAGCTGTGAACGGGAAACCTATTGAAGGACTCCTGTATCAGGTACCAGGCAGTGTGATCACTGGGACCCGGGTGGGTAATATGTTAATATAGACAATGGGATGAAACTGCTTTTAAACTTAATTATCACCAGAGGGAGTCAGAAATTGCATATAATGAATCTGATTTCTATGTAGGATTGTTCTCTGGAATTCTTATGGAGTATTTCCTTCCTAACAGAATTCTTTCAGAGAACTTATTCCGCTATTTAATTTATAACTTTCTACTATTGATGCACAAAGTCTATTGTTAGATGCACACCAGTTGTTAATTAGTTGGAATCTTTGTTGGTGTTAAGTATAATTGGAACATTTTTTCCCTGTGGTCATTTTTGCTTTGAAATGTCATGCTAAATACCATGCCCCAGATTCAAATCTCTACCAGGGGAGGAAAAGGAAGTGTAACTTTTTTTACCTGGAATGAGAAATTCTATACTCACATGAAGAAATTAAACAGTAAAAAAGGACTACATATGGATTTATTTTTTTTATCATAATCTGTTTACCTTATGAAAAAATCTCTGAGCAATGAGCATTGAGTAGGTAAGATTGGTAACAATCAAAAATGGTGAAATCATGCAATTTTCCCACTGCCAGGTCATTCATACCATTAAATAGCTGGGGCGCTGAAATCTGAATGCCGTCAAATAGATTTAACGTCAAGGAGGGGCTTTGAGAAAGTCTCCCTTTGGTTATGTCAATGTGGCAGTGTGTAATTGACTGAAGATGTGTCCCCGCCACACACAGTTTGAATTAATTTGTCTGAAAAACCTGTTTTCTTCAAGAAAAGAAAAAATTAATTTAAACCTATGTGTCAGTGGGAAAACAAAAGTTTGTAAACAGAACTGTCATTACTTCAGATAGACATTCACATGAAAACTATGGTGCACTTGTATGCAATCATACAATACTGAATTTTGGCCCCCAGACACTGCTGAGGCACAATTACTAGGAATTTGGCATTCACAATAAAAACTGGCTCTGTCCCAGTTGGTAAAATGACATGTACTATAGATTGTTCCGTAAGAAATCTAATATTCCTTCCTCGTGCCTAGGATGTCCTGCACTTGTTGAGAGGAGCTCCTGCAGAAGTCACACTACTACTTTGCAGACCACCAAAAGGTGTTCTTCCAGAAATAGAGCTGAGTGCCCTGGTAAGGCAAAGCTTCTGGCAGAAAACTTGCTTCTGAAAACCTGAAAAAAATCCACCACTGCATTTTCTATCCAGTCTTGACCAAGGCAACCTTCCCTTTTCTCCAAGGTCTTTTATTCCATTTCTTTCCTTTCCCGGCTTTCACTCGACCTCTAGAGTTCAACTGATTCTTCCTTAGTGACTGAAATAATAGAAATCTGACAGACATGAAACTTGTCTATCCCAGCCCAAGAACTTCTAAATTGCAGCACTGTCATTGGAGTGAAACAGCACGTACCCAAGCAGATCTTCTAGTGATACTTCTAAAAATGCTCTACTAGATCCTCAGCCAGAAACTGCAGATATTCCCATCTGCAGCCATTCTCACTTGTGGGCTGGAGGTAGCCGTATTATTCCCAAATGTGAAAGGAAAATAAACTTCCTTTCCAGGCTACCTCTTAATAAACTTAAATAAATGAAATAATGGTTTCAACTGGTTATTCAGTTTCTTACTGATAGTTAGAACAATCTGCAGGGGAGAATAAAAGAAAGAAAAAAACAAACAGTAGAGACTACAGAGACTAAACCAGTGCCGTTGGGTGCACTATGATTATTCTTCCTGCTTCTTGAACACAACTCATGGACACACACACACACAAGTACTCTTACAACGAACACGCGTTTGCAATACTCTTGCTCCATGCAGAATGGCCCTCTCATGGCTCCTGTCCCACCAGGATTTATAAGAGCTGTCCCTGGGCAGCCAGACATGACTGTCAGGACCATCTCCAGATAAAGTGGCTCCTGGTGCTCTCTTGCAACATGCCCTTGGCTGATTTCTATGGTCAGTCGCACAGGAGACAAATCTGGATGCCACTTCTACACAATAAAGAAAATAC
>JAHREE010111236.1:0-10156 GCA_033628505.1 Tringa tobata | reverse complement strand
ATGGAAGGCACTGCCTTCTCTAGAAGAACTCATGGAGTTTCTCTGGAGGTGACCCTCTGTGTTTACAGCCCCATGCACGGGCGGGCGGCGTCCCCAGCGAGCGCTGAAGGCAGCAGGGCCTCAGCAAACGGCACACGGGAAGACATCATGAAGCTTTACCCAGGGCCGGCAGAGCTCGGTCATCTCTCTGGGCCCCGGACGCCACCTTACTGAGGGTTTCCCTTTCTTGTTACCATTTTTTGGTTTTGGTTGTTTTTTTTTTTTGTCACATCTGTGAGCTTGATTGTGCCAAAGCCTGGCCATTCCTCATACCCTGCTCCCTTTATTTCCTCCCAGCTTCACCTCAGCCCAGGCCATTCCAAGCCACCTGGACCTCTGGCTACAGAAGACCAGCCACCCAGGGATTAGCGTCACTTATCTTGATTTTCGCATTCACTCCGAGGATCTCCTGGCCCTGACAAGAAGGCAGATAACAAATTGCAGAAGCTAAGGCTGAGTTCACCCACCTTACCGCAGCTCTTCCCCGCTCAAGCCCTTGCCTCCTGTACCTTTACCCAGGCAAGATCCTGCTTCCCAGCTCCTAAGTATTGGAGTCCCCAGGCAGTCAGACACAGCAGGGAGAAGCAAGGACAAAATCCAATTTGCAAAAGGGTATGCAGCTACGTAACTCATGAATCTTTCCCTTTCTGTCCCTCTTTCCTCTTCTTTCCAGTCACAGCTTCCTTCCAGCACCTACAGCAAATGACGCAGGGTCTGGCCTCCAGGGAACAGGCTCATTCCATATGCAACTCTAACTCCTTCCCTAATTGATCCTGGACACCTAAAAAGGAAGGGCTTCATCCTAAAAAAAAAAAAAAAAGCTGATGTGTTACCATGTAAGTAAAATGTGTGGGGGCACTGAGGCCAAACTAAGGTCTTATTGGCATCTCAGATTAGGTGTTTCTGAACATTTCGGTGCTTGACTCTGCAACCTGAGTGCTCTTTAAATATATATCTGTATGTAAATTCTGGAACGAAGGTGGTTTTAAAGCAAATGGCTTCCCCTCCCCCACATGAATTTCTGTATGCAGTATTGTCTCAGAGGACCCACTGGCAGATCTGAACTCTTAATATACAGGCTTTGACCTCACAAGCTGAGAGGGAAACTTTCCAAGGGAGGATGAGACATTCCCTTTACTGTGATTGGCACTACTCTTCTCTGGCAACAGGAGAGACCCAAGAATACAAAGAGAGGGATGTATGGTGTTGGTTACAGACACATCTCCCTGTTCATTTTCCATTCCTATAAGTAATGTGTTCCCCAAGCCTAGGATTCATATTCTTACCGGTACATCCCACCTGCTGGTCCCAGTTCCCCACTGCACCATTATTCCCCATCAGATTCTTCCTAAGATTTCTGTATTTCCACAAACCTCTCTTCCTCTCCATTCCAGTCAGACTAATTCACCTTCCATGATATCAGAGGAGGACACATTAAAAAAAAAATACAGGAAAACAATCTGCCTGAACTTCGCAGAATTGCCAGGCACCAGAGCAGCCCCTGGCTTCCAAAAAAAGCAATTGCAAAGCCCCACACTGAGCATGCTAAATACAGCGTGGTTTAAGCAGCCATCTCTTAGGAACCATCTGCTAAGCATGTGCAAATAGTGACTTTTGAGATTATTATGATTTAGTGAATTTGGGAAGAATTTTACAGGAACAGCAAGAGGAGGCTCTAACTACTACTGTGACATAAATATTACAGAATAATGAAATACTGTTTTTAGTCTTAGGAATAACATTCATCTCCCATGAACCAAAATGTAAGCTTGCAGCAGCCTTGAGGGAAAAAAATACTCCTAATGATTTCCTCAAATGTACAGTAAATTTCATTGAAATATAAAATAGTCTTTCCTCGTATGATATTCCCATGCAGTCAAAATAAAGTGTGTGCTTTCAGGTGCAAAGCCAAACTCAATTAGTGTTATAAACAAACCAGAATATATGCTGAATTCTGATCAGAGGCAAGCTGATGATTCATACTGCCATGGTCTGCACGTTCATATTTGCTAGGAAAGCCAGTGTACAGCTCGATAAGGGTTTTTGATCCAAAAATAGGTACAGATGCGATATTAAACATTTGCCTTAGAAAATTAGGTTTTGACACTCTGCTTTAATTGTGTCACCTAATGCTGATGGGCACTTACCCAGGTAGAACACCAGCTCCTCGATTAAAATGTAAAATAATATGTTAAATTTACAGTAATGATATAATTCTACATTCATAAGCAGAAAGCACTGTTTGGAACGCAGCTTTCATAGAAAGCAAACCCAAAAACCCTCTAAAGATCAAATGTACGTCGTACAGTAGGATAATTCCCTGCTTCTGTTTTTATCTCAGGAACATCAGAAACAATTGGAAAATCAAGCCACTCCTATGAAAAGCACGTAAGAGAAAATGAAATCTGATGTTTTCTTACTTTGAAGGCACACCTCCTTAAATATCTAATGCTTCTGAACTGAAAGTGCACGCCTTAAGAATAAGTGCTCTCTATTAAATGCTGGATGCATTTCACCTGCTCATAAAATGTACACCTGTGACTTACTGCAGTGGGTTTCTTCCAGAACTGTGCATTCTGGGCTTTGTCACGGGAGATTTTTAGTGCTTAAAAATAAAACCAGGCAGACTGTTGTCTTACCTTTAACACAACCCTCAAGTAAATCTTCGACTACTGTCCTGTGTATTCTTTATATGGCAACACGGGGTAAGCAGGTAACAGGATATTTTTAAAGGCTATTAAAATATGGCTGTGGTATGTTTTTAGTGATCACACGTAACATAAGGGATGTGTGAATTGCCAATCTCCTGCTTTAAAATAATGTGACTGGTTTGTTTTGTTTGTTTGCTTTGCTACTTAAAGGTCCTAATTGGTCCTTTTCTACTATTTTCTTCTGATTGTAGCCAGACACTGACTTCACTCACGAATACTTACAGCAGTGCAGGAGAAAGACATGTTTGTACCAGAAGGAACAGCAGCAGCAGCTCAAGGCACGGCACCCAAACTCTTGTCAGGCATATACCTGGTGCCACTGCCTGGTGTACGCTGAGAAAGCACTGGGGCAAGACTGTGACAATGGCTATAAGGGATCCATATTTTTGTGGGAAGCTGGAAATGGGCTGGCCAAAGAGCAAGTAAAACTCACTTCCCCTTTACTTTTTACTATATTACTTTGCTCATTTGGACATTTAATAACAATTGATAAGCATAACAAAGCATAACATTGAGAATGATCTTACAAATAGGGGTTCTCTGGCCTGAATATTCTACCACTCCACATTGGTATATCATACTGTATTTCCTAAGTGCTGGTAAATTGCTGATTATGCTCATTCCACTCCCTGTGGCAGGCAGACAATCATTTTCATCCCAGTTTTAAGGATGGCGAAACTGAGGCAAGGGGATATTAACAGTGAATTGACAGTGACTATACAGCAGTGGTAGAACCTGATTCCTGCAGCTTTCGGTCTGTGGTCCATCATCTTTGCTGCACCCTTTAAATGATGAAATACCTCTGTGATATAGTCTAAAATCTAGTCAATCTGATACCAGTTCATACACACATTCTGAAAGACTGGAGAAAAATTAAGATTTTTTTTTTAAATGTCCTTTACTGAAGGTCTCTTACTTTTTAGCCAACTACACTGTCAATATGACTCAATATGCAATCTAGATGCAGGTGGAAGAACGTGACAGAGCAGTATGAAGACAATTCTGAGTCAGAGCATGCTGTCCTAAAGCTGTACATCTGTAATTTATATTTATATAATTGTCTTTACTAACAGCTTTAGAGACACAAAGCCTAGCCAAAGGCTGTAAAGGGGGCATAAGTCAGAATGTGAAGCAGTAAGGTGGGCGAGAAATAGGCTGATCAGCCCTGTCTGTACAGCTTGGCGGCTCTGGCAGGGACTGCCACCAAACCCTTGTTTTCTGTTCTTGTAGGTGGGCTAGGGAGAAGCTGTCTTCTGTGCTCACTAATAAGTGTCTCTGCATCTGCAAATCACAGGCTATTTTTGTGATACTTCATCAGATGTGTATGTGTAACACCTAACCTATCCTTTAGCTGTATCCCAGAGACACGGGAAATAGTGCTGGCTGACAGAGACCTCAGGGACGCCTAGTCCATTTTTCTACCCCAAGGTGGGATTAGCAATACTTATGTCACACATTTATCCGGTTTGCTTTTAAAATCCTCCAATACTGGAAAGCCTACACCATTCCCAGGTGACTCTAGTGCTCAACATTAATATCAGAAAGATGTTACTGTCAGAAAATTTTGCTAGTAACTAACTTAAATGTCCCTTTCTTCCATTTAAGCCTGTCTATGTAAATATATATAAGCATTTACATATGTGTCATATGTATGTCATACATGTGTGTGTGCATACAGATACATGTGTATTATATGTGTGCATATATATGTATTTGTCCCTAAATTTGAAATCATATGCTAACCTATTTCAACAGCTCCATGTGTTTTCTTTTGCTTTCACTTGCAACTTACTTGTTTTGCCCAGTTTTGTATGAAGACACATAAACAGGAAAAAAAACATTCGCACTATTCTAGTAGTTACACTCTGCCAAAACTCCAGTGTCTCCAGACATATTTACTAAACTCCCAGTTAATGTTTTGTTTTATACTAAAACCTGTTTGTCTCTTAAAGCAGTGCTTTACTCTTAAAGCAAAAAAGCCATACACTTGCCTGTGATATTTAAATTATAAATTCCTATTTTTCTAAAGTAATTTATCCACAAGTGATACCTCTTTTTTCTTTTGCTCCCTTGAATCCTGAATAATATAATTGGGTTTTGAGTATCATCAGGGTTATTCTAACATGAACTTTGTATCGTGTACACAGGATAACACATCCACAGCTATGCTTTTTCACTGGCTCATAGACTTTGGTCCTAAAGAATGTGTTGTTTAAGTCTGTCCTCTGCTTCTTTGGACAAATTAAAGATCTTGACAAAATTCATGTGTTCTGTATTTTATTTTAGGAAGCAGCATCATCCAGTTATTTGATACAACTGCGTTCAATTAACATCAACCAGACTGGGACACCAGGCAGATATATTGTGCTGTCTTGTCTGCTTGTTTTGTTTCTTAAAATGTAGTATGAAAGCTGTAAATTGACTCGTCTGCTTATATTAGCTGCAACATTTCAGTACATCAGGACCATTTAGACTGCATTTCAAAATAAGATCTTAATCCATCTTTCTGCAAGGAAGGGCTTTTTTTTTCAGGCCATTATTGTTTATGGCAAAGGAAAGACCCTTCCCTAAGGCTGACACAAGTGTCAGCAGTCACTGTTTTAAAATGCACAGGTGAAAGGCCATGATTAATAATCTGGACAATCACAAATATCAGATAGGCTAGCCAAAAATAGAGCCAGAGGGTGATGGTTCAAAGGCTTCAGCTCAAGAACTAAATCTAGATCTAACATAATATGGGAGAAACCTAATAAGAGCAGAGTTGTGTTTTTGTGCAGCCTATGCCAATATGCGAGGGAACAGAACCATCCTTCCCCTCCGCTGAGTTTTCATACAAGCGGAGAGAAAAAAAACCACAGGCTCCCTGTTACATTCCAGTTTGTTTTTTCAATCTGTTCATGTTAATGGTACAATCGGGGATCTCCGATTTTTGTGTCATCGCTGCCAGCAGCAGGCTAATGGAGCATCTCAGAGACAGACCACAGAACTGCAGTTCCAGCCACACAGGGCACTTCCCTCTTTTTATTACACTCTATAAAAGATAAGTCACACACGCTTTCTCTTAGCAGTCCTCATGAATCAGCAAAGAGCTGCTGAAGAGTGACCATCAGGGCACTCGGGAAAGAATCGGGTGCCAGCTGTCAAAGTATTTCTTGGTGATTTACATTCTTTTTATATATATCCCTGTACCCAGTAGGAGGAACAGGCCAGCAAAAGGAGCATTTACGTGTTTGCATTTTACAGGATGGGCTGCAAAAAGGAGATGTTGTCGCGCAGGAGGAGGAGGAGGAGGGAGGATTTCTTTCCTCGTAGCTGATGCAAAAAAGGTATTTCGGTTCCTGTGACTTCTCCCAAGATCTGCATTAGCAAGTCCAATTAGAGTATGTATGTCCTGTCACGGGTGGCAGAACGTCAGGGCACCGGGGGAGCACAACGCCAAAGTGCGTGCACAGCCATAGCTTCTCCTCATCTCTACCTCTCTCCTCCGTTCCGTTTGGTGAACACTAGGGGCTTTACGCACGCTGAAGGAAAAAATTTCAACACAATTGATTTTGTCAGTAGCCTGTTTCAGGAGGTAAGAAATCAGCCATCTTGAATTCTGGCAACAAAATCTGTGGATGCGGATTGCAGAATGTGTAGCCATCCCTTGGCAGGCTATTGCGTCGTGGTTTTGTACGTTGGGTTAAGAAGGCAGCTGTTGTGCAGACAGACCCCATCTTCCGTGCCCCGAAGGACTTATTCCGAGAGAGATCACACATGCTAAAAAATCTGCTTTGATCCTCTGTTTCGTTTCTGCTTTCTTTGGTTGCAGAGTTAGAAAAATCATCTTAGTTGTAGGGTTCTCAAACCCTGATCATGCCGTTTGTGGCCATGATGCCCCACTCTTTGGTGCCAGCCAAGAGAAGGTGGGACTGAGGAGACGAAAAGAGAAAAGCGAACCGTTTAATTGATTAAATACAAACTATTAACTGCACTGAGACCAGCTTAGAGTTTCCCATGATTGCTTCTAGAAAGCTCTTTTCAGTATAAGCACATTGCCATCCTTGAGGGAGAAGCGCTGCATGTATCAGTGAAAAGAGAGATACTTTTGGATAATCTTCCCACTGTGATGGGACCCAGGCTGGAAATATGGAGGAAGTCTCCTTCCGCTCCGCTGTTCTGTTAACTGCAAATGGACAAAAGCTACAAGTTGTGAGGTTCCCTCACCAGTCAGCAATGGGAGATTAACTTTATCGTTAACCTTGTCTGTGCCCTCGCCAACTTCATTGACATTGGCCCAGGTCCCAGACCTACGGCCAAGAAATACAGAGCAGAGCTCGGCTGGGTGATGCAATGAGAGCTACTGTTCTCCCCGGACATCCTGGGCTGGCTACATGTCGTTTTGATCCCTTGGGACAAAACACAGTGTCTTTCCACAGCACCAGCTAGACTTTCAGCAGGTATAAACGAGCAGAGAACTTCAGTGAAAAAGGTTTTGCATCCCTTAAGAATCTAGCCATAATTATTAAACTCTCCTTGAAAATTTTCTTTTTAGTTCCCTTTAAAAAAAAAAAAAAGAAAAAAAGGGGCTTTGTTACCCATCTCCTCACTGTGGGTAACCTCATTCTTTCCAAGCTCCAGCTGGAACCTGCATCACACATTGCTCAGTGCTCTGTTGCAAAAATCGTTCCCTATTCGCAGCACTAAATCCCCTGCACACACTCCTAAAATATCTTCTCTGGTTCCTCATGCCTAACTAAACAACGCAAAATCCTAATTCTCTGCATACCTCCCACAGCCATCCCAGCTGCTCCTGCCACCTTTCCTTTCCCTTAGGCCCTCTTCACTCATCTGAAGTTACTCATCAGGAATCCCCTCCTCCAACGCTTCTCTCGGCTTTTTTCTTTCACTGGACCCCTTTTGGGGAGGCAGGAGGAAGAGGTTATTTTAAATAAAACCTTGTCCACTTCTTCCTCTCGCATTAGTTTTTACATTTGCCATCTCAACAAGATTTGAGCGGATGCACAGAGAGATGCTCATTTCTGGATGCTCAAAGCATCCTGCTTGTGCTCACAAAAAGGTAAAGCCCCGTGGCCTGGGCTGTGGGGCGCTCGACCCATCCAGGCCTTGCAGACCCCGGCAATGACAGCATGGCCTCATGCTAAGCCACCAGACCCGTTTGGCCTCGAGAGCTCCTGAGCCGGGGTTGAGGCAGTCTTTGTGCACAGGTCGGAGAGTCAACAAATGCTTCACAGCGGACAGATCTGCTCTTGAGAGCGGACTTGAACCCTGTGCAGATGCCGTCTTTATGAGTCACGTCTTCCCCATCTCCCTTTTACACTCTGTCCCCAAAAGTAGCTGCCCTGAGGCGTTTGCTTTGAAAGGACATAATCATATTGTCCTCCCCCTCATTATCGCTCTTCCCAGCATCTGTACCTCATTGTACGATCATCTCTCCCCATCGTTCTCTTCTTAATTTAGTTTGGAAACTCTCTAGAGCAATGAGACATCATTATCTATTTTGTAAAGCGCCATTCAGAGCTGGAGCAGAGTAGCACGTATATGTGATAGAAATCCTACCCTTCCATTTCCTCCAAAAGGTAGGTAGAGCTGGTTAATGCTCTGCAGGTTAATGCGCGCCGCCCCCCACATGTCACCAACAAGAGCTCCAGTCACCGGAGCTTTCCCCTACCCCAGAGGTGAGACCTCAACCGTGCTTTGCTCCTCGCAGACTGCTGGTGGGAGGCCTCCAGCTGCTCCGCTCCTGACAACCGTATTGCCACAGAACATGTTTTGATGGCCGGTTTTTGAAGCGCCAGAGCAGTGACGGTCAGCAACACGGTGCTTTCACTATCTGCAGAGTCAGGAGTACACAGAAGGTTTCCCTTCTGGTTTGGTAACATCCACAGGACGCTTGCGGCAGCGGGACATCCTCACAGCACATGCGGCTGGGCTGTGTCTCCAGCAGCACACGTCAAGCTGCCTCACGTCCCACCCCTCTGTGGCCCTCCCCTAGGGGCAACCCCACAGCCAGAGGCAGGGCAATACCCTGGGCCAAGGGGAGGCAGAATTTTATGGGGTGAAAACCCACAACTACCTTCGGAATGGCATCATTTCCACAGAAGATAACTGATGCTGGTTACAACAGGCAATAAAACAGACACTGGTCTGGGAAGACAGAGGAACATCCAGCAGAACTAGTGATACACATTTCCCTCTCTGCCCCCACAGAATGGATGTATGCTTCCTGGGGTCACCTACAGCTTCTCCAGTGTTAGTGTGCTGAGAACTGCGCTGGATGTCACCTCCTCAAATTAGTTTTCCTAAGGTGCTGTGGAAAGCTGCGAATCAGCCACTGGATGGTTACTGAAATAATAATCCCCCTCATTTTTAATCATGATAAAATATATTTAATGGAGACACACACACACACAAAAAAAAATCGGAACAGATGATACTGTCAGCAGCGATGACAAAAGCTCTTTGCTTGTCACTAATGACATGAAGCTGTAGGCACATCCCCATGTTTCGCCGTTACACAGCACTGTGACTAAGCCCCTGCAGTCACCTGCGTACAGCTGGAAATGGCAGCGAGGGGAGAGCGCTGGACCTGGAGACAAGAGACCGGGGCTCTGTGACCCAACCTGGTACCGAACTTCATGCAAACTTGGGCCCGATCCTCTCCCATCTCTGCCCTTCTGCTTCTATTTCCATCTTTGAGGTTTTCTTCAGATTATATGCTTGTTGTTTTGTTTTTTTCCTTGAACTGATGTAGGACTGATGCAAGCAGTAGGGACCCACCCGCATGGGAGTGGAACCAAGCAGAGGCACGATAGGATTACAAACCCCAGCATCCCTGGACTGGGGACTCTAGATGCAGCCACGCCAGCCCCGCAGGCAAGGTACTGCCTGGAGCAATTCCGGGGCTCGGGCACGAAGCCCAGAAGAACCAGAGGACATGGGGACCTTACTGGCCATAACCTGGCACTGCTCAACCAAGCCATTCACTCGCTCGCCACCCCAGAAGCGGTGGAACATGGAAAGAGTTTAGCATTCAGGCTGCGTGACCTAGCCGGAGCGAGGAGACGGGAGCGATGTCAGGGAGGTTTTGTGCGTGAAGCCTCCGTGACAAAACATTAGCTCAGGTCAGACACTACTGAGGTGTAAAAGGGGAGGACGACTGTCCAAGTCCATCAACAACCAAACCGGGGAGCTGCCGCCGCTCCACGCAGCAGCAACAGGTCCAACAGCTGTCAAACACAAACTTCCTTTCCGCCGATTTGTAAAACCACCGGCCCGGGCCGTAACTGGAGTGGGAACACCGACACCTTTGGATGGAGAAACCCCCACCAGGGCCAGCCGACCGCGGTGGGCATCAGCGCGCCCCGATGTGCCAACAGCCAGGGCTGCCACCGCCACCCCCAGCG